>CAJQZN010040498.1:0-14601 GCA_907164685.1 Colias eurytheme
GAGTGTCTCGCGAGTAATGCCGCGACAAACAACTAGTTTATGAATAACAGAAATATCCCAAATGGATGTCGCTAACAATAACTTTGATAAAAGGTCGTTTGGAATTGCATCAAAGATCAAAGTATTGTCGTAAAGGGACTTGAGTTGGAATAGTACCAAGATACTGTCGAATTCGTTACATAGGATATTTTTTGTGAATAACTCGGACGTTACATAGGTTTTAAAATATTTACAGACATAAATCGAGATTCAAACGGTTTCTTATTACTTATTTTTATAGTATTGTAAGACATAAAGCATATAAGTAATTGAAATCATGTCAATATTCAAATATAATTATAACAATGTGATATTAAGTAATAAGTCTTCATTTTGTCTTATACCATGTTACCGATTTCAAAATTACGGGTGTAAATTTTAACAGAAATTTGATAAATGTTTAAATTGAATGCAAGCTTTGGCAGAAACAAGTCTCCGTTTAGTAGACGAATTCTTTGTGAATAATGTAAAATTAACAATGAAATTAAAACCTTACCCACAGTACATGTTCATTATTTTCAGAAATAATACCAAAATATATAAAACATATCAAAAAAGAAAACACCGCTTTGAAGAGATTTATCGTTACCAAACTACAGAGAAAGAAAGAAGAAATAATGCTTTGATAAGAATAATATTAAATAACATAAATTCTCAGAAAATCCTGAATAAACAGAAGTAAAAGGAAAATATCTTGTATTTTCCTGGAAATTTTCAACACTAGAGATCCCGTGCTTCTTCGTTTTCGAGATTAAGAAATAATTCATCATAACCAGTATAAAAAGAACTCTCTTCTATAAAGCGGTGGATAGATATCAAAGGCCAAGTATTAACTATGGTCTTTGCCATTCTTTCAAACATTTTATTCATTCAGGTGGACTGCTTAGAAGTGCTTTTGATTCGCCATGATACATAAAAAAAATTATTCGAAGAAATATAATATTATAGCTTTTAGTTTTTTTCTTTGTGCTACATAATAATTGTGTTCTGGAAAACATTAACTTCTAGAATAGTCATGTTTTTGTTACCATCACGAAAAATATACGTTAATGCTAAATTTAAAGTACAATAAATAGAGCCAACTTTATCATATTTTGTACAAATAGCCAGAAATGCAACTGGTGTGATTTTATACAAATTCTACTAAGAATTCTACCTTTGCGCGTGTTTCCTAGAAAATAATATTATCTTTTCTCCTTTGAAGTATTCAGTACACCTCAAGATACAAGTATTATTATGAAATGAAACCACTATTATGTTTGCTTGTTATCAGCTTTTACTCGGTACTCGCTTCAAGTCGTCCTTTCAAATGATGTGTTTGCGAAATTTCAAACCTTCTGCAGTCAATTAGAGATTTTCAGAATAAACTTTAATAGAGACTTATTATGAGAAAGTGTAGTTATTTTAATGATATGAAGAAATAATGTTAACTTATTAAGTAAACTAAGAAATAAAAGAAAAACGTAGCATTGTTCTTGTACCGCACATTATCGTATTATTCTTATAAAATTTCTAATTTCTTATTTTCCGTCTTCTGATTTTGCTTTTGCGATAGGTACCTATAATTTAGCCTTCCAATTTACTCTGTGTTTTAGGCAAGCAAATGAAACAAGTATATATATTATTGTATTTTACCTACAAAAAACGACGTAATACTACAAAATATAGTTAGAATTAACACATACTTGAATTCCAATTCAATCCGTACTAAAGTTTCAACCAAGTGCGTGACACAAATATCATTTGTAGGTATCATTAGTGCACAGAGATTGGATGGTGGCGGTCGGGGATCTCCCAGTCCCAATGAAAATCAACGCTGGCTGATTTCCTAGAAATATTGCAGTAAATAGTTCGATCGGGCTTTGAAATAATGATGGATTAAGCGGGTTTGTTTATTCTAAGTTTTGTTGTGAGTTAGAATGAAATGAATGAAGTTTTATTTCATCTTGTTATTGCGTTTCCGAAATAAGTAAATAATAGGCAAATAAGCTTCATAGTTTTGCAAATAATAAGAAATAAAATCAAAAAGATTTAATTTTAATACTTAATTGTTGAAATCATCATAATTACCACATCCACAACCTCTATTCAACTAAATTTAGGTAAGTAATCTTTGAAGAAATCGACGCATAAAAATTATCTTTCTCACGCTCCAAATGTACCATGCAACAAAAATACCTCTTCAAAGACTTTAATATAACTAAACTCGCTCTAGCACTCTCTAGAACGTACTGAAACCTAAAGTATGAAAACATAGCATTTCGCAAAGCTTACACTAAAACTAGCTGATAGCTAGAATATGAAGACATTTCTTACAGCTCCAAGCTACGACCATAACATCAATAAAAGTGATGTAAAACACTGTTTAAATTAAGCCTGAGGCCCGGCATAACTGCCAAACGGCTGTATGAAAAAGGGCCATCGCGAAATTTCCTTACGGCACTCGCGATAAAAGAAAATTAGATTTTCCCAAGCGGGAATTACTTTGAGAACTCACAAATGGTTTTCTAAGGCGTATATTGTCTATGAGCCTTTTGTCAAGGGTAGACAAAATATAAATAGAGTGAAAAATAACAGTTGTTACAGATATGTACATGGCACTAAAAGCTTTATCGCCCGTATGCATATAACATGGTATAAAGTTTGCAGGTGGGTGTTTTTAAATACAATCAATGAAATAAACTTTTTATGGCACTGTTTGATTGACATCCTGCCCAAGGTTACTTTCTAGTCTATCCTAATTTCAGTCCCTATAATTAGACAAAATTAAGATATATAATATTATCTATGTTATGTTCGACAAAAGAAAGAACTTATAACTCCCTGAAAAAATAAACAGATTTTATTTTATTTTATTTTTTTATTTTTTTTTTATTTTATTAGTTTCCAAACAGCTTATACAACAATATAACAAACAAATTATTCAAGTACAATTAATAACGTTCTATGTATAAGCCTATTCTATGGATACACAAATGTTTAGAGTGTGAAAGATGTTAAAACAATTAAAAATACTGTTACCACAACAATAAAAAAAAAATACAATAAAAGATATACTTAGGCTAACAATAATTTTTAATTAATTTAATAATTTTAATGTTTATTGGTTCGTTGCATTTATCACCGCTTGAATTAGGATATCATAATATGTTTAATATTTGAAAAACTACAAAAAACCACAACCCGGGAAGAAACGAAGCGAGCTGCTGGTATGAAATAAGGGCTATTACTATTAATTATTAGTGATATAGATCTTTCTTTAAAAACTGAAGATTCCTAGAAAATGTTTACCGCCCGTAAGCTTTGAGAGCACTAGTGCAGTCTTTGATAAACCATAGAGGATGGTTCATAAATGCTTGTGCTTTTCGGGAAACATTTACAACGGAATTCCCTAAATATTCCACGCGGAATTTCCTACTCAATTATTTCCATCTGTCAAAACGTGAAGATATCTTCCGTGCAGTGAGCAATCTAAAAATACGCGCACACACAAAAATAATGGCATCTGATTTCGTAAGTACAATAAAATTACTCGAGTATTGTTGGGAACAACGCGGTGGACGCATGAATATAACTGTTTTATAACACTCTTTTTGTTTTATGCGTTCAGAAATAGATTAAAGCTCGGCCATTGAAGGTTTCTTAATTAATGAGTTTGCGTGACTTCCAGCAACGTGACGTTCGAAATGTTTTTTGTGTTTTTATTTATTTTTAACAACTGTCATTTCGATGTCTTGTTGATAGGCTGTTGAGAGCTTTTAAGAGGAATTAATAACACTGAAAATTGAACTCAGAAAAATAAATTGAATTGATTTATGAATATGTTGAGTTTTAACCATACAACTCTATCATACTTTAATTAAAAATACTGTTGATATGTTCAATAAAAATATATTCTAAAAAGTAAACAAAGAATTAACCAGCTACTTATCATTACGGCATTATCCCGGGATTGGGTCGCGGTAAATAATTGGAAGTCCAAAACAAACGTAGAAAATTTCGCATTAAACGAAATCCCGCTTTCCTTTAAATTTTCAGTGTCCGACTTTATATTGCTTTGTCGGTTTCGTCTTTTATTTTGATAGTTGCTTATTGTTACAGTTTGCTAAGTTTTTCTCGTTTATTTTATGATATTATCTCATCGTTTTAATTTAAGATCATCTTTATTTTTTAAATATTGTGTTAGATATCTATACCTACTAATATTATAAAGCTGAAGAGTTTGTTTGTTTGTTTGAACGCGCTAATCTCGGGAACTAATAGTTCGATTTGAAAAATTCTTTCGGTTTTAGATAGCCCATTTATCGAGGAAAGTTATATACTATCATCTCACTAAGACCAACAGGGGCGGAGCACTGCGAACAACACATAGATATGTATACCGTATATACCGGGTAAAACCGCGGAGCACAGCTAGTTGTTTATAAATAAAATATACATCCAAAGTCTTCTAAATAAATAACTAATTAACCTGAATTTGAAAGACAATAGGAAGCCCCGGAGCGTATCCAATGGTAATATTATAGTAATAATGAAACAAAACGGTTAAGTTTCGATGTTTGTCGAATTATTAATCAATACAGAAGACTTTTAATATGTAACCGTAGTATTTGTTGTTTCTATTAAACTTATAGATAGGTATGTTGTGCTCGGAAATCTTGCAAATCAAGAGCACTCACTTTAGTACTTTTTACATATACTTTTAAATTTTAACTCAATTTCAAATTATATCTCAAAATTAAAGCAAACTCAAACACACAAGGTCTAACTCAAACATAATTCATAACAAGCCTTTATTACCGCTTTATTTAATACTAGCAGTGTCCCGCGGTTTCATATGGACATTTTAATTAAAATTTCATTTTCACGTTGGACAGGGGAAATAGAATGTTATATTTTCATATTTATTAGTTTTAAATCTCAACTACATGATGTAAACACTAGCGTTCTATACCCAGCTTTGCTTCTATACATGTAGGTACATATTTGGTATCATATTTTATGTATTTCTATTCCCTATAAATTAAAATGCTGTAAGGAATACTAGCCCTTACTTCTATTTGAGGTTTAATCTTATTCCCTGTTAAAATAAATCAATATCTCAACAACCATAACCGTAAAAAGTGAAATAAAACTGTTAGAAATAGAAGTACTTAATATACTGTAAGGATATATTTGAACGTAGCAACATTATATTTTCCCGCGAAATTTTCTCGATTTTACTAATGGATCGTCTAATAACGGATATCGGCTTTCATTATTATAATGGCCCTAATTGGATATAACCGTTTTTACACGATCATTATGCTTTCTTAGCGTTTCTTTGTTTTGTTAATCTGAATTTTGAACAAGGTCTTTGTAATAAAAGTTATGTTAATAACATAACGGGCAAGCTTTACTTTTTGGTTGTTTTTAAACTTCTTGGTGTAATCTATACTAATATTATAAAGAGGAAAGGTTTGTAATTATGTATGTACCTATGTATGGTTTTCACGCATAAACTACTGGACCGATTTCAATGAAATTTAGCACGAATATAGAGGGTAACTTAGATTAACACATAGGCTAGGTTATATCCCGGAAATCCCACGGGAATATGCTATATATTATTATCATTTCGCTTAAACCAAGAGGATCGGAGCACTGCGGGTAAAACCGCAGAGAACAGCTAGTAAGAAGGTATAATATTCGTACCTACAAAAAAATATAAAACTAGTAAAACATCTAATGTCGTAACAAGCTGATTATAATTTATTTCTGGCATTAAATATTACTTTCCCACATCATTTTTGACGCACCCCCGTCACTGTCAAAAGTCAGAACGTCAAAAAAGGGAAAAATACGAGTCGTTTAGTGTGTCGTGAAATCTGTCACTTTTGTAACGAAATCTGTCACAATTATTATTCCTACATACCGTAGTCATGTTTCATAGTTTTTTATTGTTATGGTAAAATATTTTGACATTTTAGTATGCGTGTACTCTTAGTAACTTTAGTACTTTAGTAGGTTTTAGTTTTTCAGAATATGTGAGTAAATATACAGATTAAGAAAATTTTTCATGTAGGATGGATTATACGTAGAAGAGATTAAGGTTAAAAGTATTCATCAGTTATACTACTGTATGGATATACCCAATGTTTGTACAAAGCTGGTTTTTAAGTGTAAGTATTATTCTGGACTTTAATAACGATCAAACGAGAATGAACAGTTTTAATTGCAAAATAAAACTTGAAACACTTTTGTGATATAAAAGTTATCTTCAAAACTTTACTATTTTTTTGTGAACACTTTTGATTTGTAAAAAGTTATTGACACTTAATGAAATTGATCGAAATGTATTGTTTTGACTTCATTAGTCCAACTGCACAACATGCTACAAATATTTAAACTGCAATAACAAATTTTCCTTAAAAATAAAGTTTTCGACCTAATCTTGAATGAATAAAGACGTAATTAACATTGATCAAACCTACAGAACCTTGTAATCCCATAATGTGATCACCGGGAGTCTGATTTATCGAGATCTGAAATACTGTTGATGAGATTTTAATGTCGTTTTCCTATGTTTGTGTTTCAATAGTTAAATTGAAAAGGTCTAGGTAAAATGTTTGTAACATTTTAATCCATGTAAACTATCTCAAATATAATATTTTATGTTTTTAAACGATGTAAGAATTTTTTTTGAAGTGAAACTTCTTTCGCGATGAGAGTAAAATTTCAAGGTCCCGTCATGGCAATAATGTCACGGCATGGAGTAAGTCGACGATTTTGTTATCTTTGAATCTTGCCAAAGTTTCATTTCTGACACGTGTGCTCAGCACACACCTTTTAATGTAGCTAGAAACATTTTTTTGTATAAAAAAATATAAATAAAATGAAAACATTTTTGTTGAAGTCGGTTAAAAATATTATTCACTATCTGTTCAGTGTTTGAGATGAAATCAATCGATACGTTTCAACATAGTTTTCCGTTTATAAGTAGTCTGTGTTTACCGTTCAGCTATTCCTGGCTATGATTGATTGTTGTTATTTTTAACTCTATAAAAATATGCCGATTATTCTTTTTATACACATGAAACGTTTGTTTACAAGAATTTTATAAACTTCCGACACAGATAATGAATGAATTTGTATTTTAGTACATAACAGTTACAATTACGAAACTAGTTTGAGATACTTTTTGTTTTAAGAAAAACTGGCTTAATATAAACATGTGTTTTACATTTTTAGCCATACGTAAACAATATTATTCAACAGAAAAAATACTAGTAAGTGGTCATAATTATATAATTTTTAGCTTCATACTTGATTCAAAGAGAACTGAGTATCTTCGAGAATGCTTCTATTTATTGTATTGTTTGTTTCTAGTACTAAATCCTATAATATAATAAAATTATAAATGCGAAAGTTTGTGAGGATGGCTGGATGGATGTATGTGTATGTGTATGTTTGTTACTCTTTCACGCAAATACTACTAAACCGATTACAATAAAATTTAGCACAAATATAGAGGGTAACTTGGATTAACACATAGGATAGGTTTTATCCCGGAAATCCCACGTGAACGGGACCTATGCGGGTTTTTCTTTGAAAACGCGGGCGAAGTCGAGGGCGGAAAGCTATTATACACGTAGGTATATGAACCAGCTTCAGAGTTTGTTTAATATATAATATATCCTTTTTTATTCCCGCAAAATTGTAATATATTTATTTATAATCAAGACGAATGGGTGGATTCATCAATCAAGGGGGACTGGATTTTCATAACGCGAGTTCCATGCAATAAGACGGATTGTATCGAGACATGGAATGTGTTCTTAAGGAAATTAATTTGGTTTTTATTTTTATGTGCAAGGTCGTGAATTTGAGGGTTTTAATGAGTATAATAAACGGGTAAATTTATGGGTTAATACGATGATTAGAATATTTTATCGATTTTTTATTAGGTATTAGGTTTTCAGTGAATAAATGATTTAGTAATTATGTAAAAATTAATATCGACATCTTGTTCTCTTGTGTGAAACTAAAAAGAATGTGTTATACTTTCAAGTAACATGAAATGTGAATTAAACCTGAAAACTTAAAGAAAATAAAATGATTAAACCTGGTAGCTACTAGAAGTTATATACTGATGGCCTTGACTGCGGCGAACGCGGGCGAAGCCGCGGGCGGAAAGCTAGTATGATATAAGTAATAATTTTGTAATTAACATTTGATAATTTAATTGGACCCATTGTTTTATATAAAATTAATAAAATTTGCATGCTGTTTTTTAATGACGGCTAAACATGTTGTACCTACTATAAGTAAAAATGTAACATCTAAAAATACCATGTTTAACGTAAATAAAGAATTATGAATTATGAACTGATACAATCCTTCTTTTTATATAAAAAGTATTTCGATTATATTTACCCCCTGTTTGGTAGTACCTATAGAGTAAAATATGTTATTTCATTTAGCTATCCGAAATATATAAAGCGGCTACAAAAATAACTCAGAAATTAATGACGATCTATTTTATGGAAACTAGATACTATCCGACTCGCACCAAAGTGATTTTAAACCCTGGGATTGATATACCACTAGTTTATAGCGGAAATAATGCAATTCATTGTAAGTTATATGACTAGAATGAGGGTTGGAGTCGTTATTAACACGGTATCGCGATCTGTGGGGGTAACAACCCCGGGGTGTTCCAACTTAATGTACTAGGTAAAGTTCTGTTTTTGACGTTAAATTTTGGGGTTTTCAGTGAAGAATTTCGATATAATATTCGGCATTGTTAAATACAATAAATGTATTAATCAACTATCCAACTAGATATTAATTGATTATTAATGTCTGTCCCTTCTTATATTTTAAAATTAAAAATGCGAAAGTAACTCGGCCTGTCTCTTAGGTACATTTTTACTTACACGTAGAATCGATTTCTATGATACAGTAATGGATTATACATTAGAAAAGGACACAGGCAAGAAAAAAATATTATCTTTGTTACAAAAACCATACTTGAAGGGAGTAAAAATTGGGGATGGAATAATGGAATTAAATGCGAAGAACGGCTGTCGCGCGACATCGTTTTTATGTGAGAGTAGCTGTGGTCACTAATAAGCAAGTTACTTTTTTACGTTTGGTATTATTTTTTGAATTTATTAATATGTATTAAATTATTTGCACAAGTATATTTCCCACACGTAGAATGAAAAATATTTAGTATTTAAAATTCATATTATAGAAACTGTAAAGTATCTTACAAAAGTTACACCTAAATACAATTTGAGACAAATGATATTATGTAAATAGAATAAAGAATTTATTTATTTAATAATAATATGTGTAGGTACTCTATCTATACAATGAAAACTGCAACCACTTAACACCGGGGCAAGCAACTAGTCATTCTATATAACGATTTAATACTGATTTTGAAGATATATATTTAAGTTTGAAAGCCGATAGTTGTGTAATAGTAACTCAATAAGTTCTGTTACTTCTTGATTGTAATACGGTGAACGTATTTGCTGAGCTTCCAACTTATAACTTTTGTGTGTATGTATACTTGCTCACTTATAGTATCGTTTATTAAATCAATTTGTGATGTAAGCTGTATGTGATTAAGGAATAATAAACCGTGAAAGCTTTCAATGGATATACCTATTTCAGATAACCACTCATTCTTAAAGAGTATCAAAGTAAAACATGAGGATGTTTTTGTATATACTTACGTAAATAATTATAAGTTTACAACCACCTAGATACTAGCAAAACACGAAGTTAAATTACAACATACAATAACGTAATTTACAATAGTGAAATCTAAAATTACATTCGACATGAACATTATTTACGTAACTACATATTTGATTACCAATTCAAATATTATATTCAGATACCTTCAAAATAAGAGATCAGTCCAATTGGGAAAGAAAATTAAACGCGTAAAGGCTACCGTAATAACATGAAACACCTGCACAAAGATAATCAAACAGTACATGTATTTATTAAAACACAACTGGTCTTATGAGTCGCCAAAATTTTGATTTTATTCCATTTCCTTATCATATTATTTCTACGCCAGAAAAGTTTCACGCGTGTTGAATTTTAATCAGAAAATTCTCAAGTTGGAAACGTCGAAACAAGATCTATAAATTTTCATTTACAACTCTTGCTATTTGGAATGAAGTTGGGAAATTTCACATGGTTTATATTGAGGAGTCTGTATCGTCTCTGATTGTAAAGTCGATTAAATTTTATTTTATTAGAAAAGTTTTCGAAGTTTCATGAATGTCGGTTTATTATATTTTAACAAAAATCGGGAAAAGCACGTGCTATATTAATATCAAAGCTTTTTCTATTTCATGTATATTTTTTCACAAATGTTTCAGCGTAAAATAACAGTGTACTGGTAGTAAAACAAGTTAAAATAAAAAAAATCAAACGGAATAAATTTATATTCAAATTTTCCGTTCAAAGAGTGAAAAATCAACAGACGTGACTAAATAGATGGTACCATCAACGCGTTTTCTATCGAATCGATATAACGAACCAATCTATGAATTTAGCGAGTAAGCGAAGCCATTGGGGCGCTTAACTGTAATCTCCTATACCCATTTGCGCTACGTCAGGCATCTACTGTGCTTGCCAAAGATTAAAATGCAGATGTGCTATTTGAGAATGGTAAGAGCTATTTTAAAATTTGATTTATAAATAGTTTATTTTATAGAATGTTATGCAAGTGGAATTTATAAAATAAATATGTTGGATATGTATTATTATTTATTATGTAATATTTTTATTTGTTCATTAAATATAAGAATGAAATCCTGCATTTTCACTTTATAAATAATGTAAATCACATAACACAATCAAGCGAAACTAAAGCCACCCACAGTTTAATAATCACACTAATAATAAATGCCTAATCATCCAAGTAAATATTATAAATTAAAAGCTATGTCACATCTGCGCATCAAACTAATTAGTGTTTGATGATTTGCACTTCCCACAGCGTCAACTGATTTGAAATTTTCAATTAAAACTTGTCATCCACGATATTAATTACTCAACTAAGCTGCTAACTTTGCGATAAAATAACAAGTTAGGTATGTGTGACAAATTCGATATTGCACTGTGCGAACTATTTGCCTTCATTTTTGAATATAATATAATAATGTACGTATGCACTTGACGTTATCACACGATAAGTTTTTTTCCATTTAGGATTCCACTCCCCTAAAGTTTAATTTATATGAGATAAATTATGTAGTAGGTATGTTAATTTGAATCTGGTCTATGCAAATATGTCTATAAAAAGGTTCATAAAAAGTCAATTTATCAGACATAATGAGTATTGCTATTTATTTTGGTATTTTTTGCTTCGCCACGAGGGCGGAAAATAATAATTCACGGAATATTATTGCACATGAAATATTATTTTAACATCTATTAATTCCCTTCAATTTTATTCAAATCAATGATGAGAAGTAAAGATAGAAGTAAAAGCACTCTTCCGAGTGGATAATTATAAAATTACAATAATTTCCAAGATGGAACCCAAAACGATTTGAATGCAAATATTTTAAATGGATTAAACAAAGTAATAAAATTAGCGAACGCTGGATCGAGTCTGCCATCTTTAAAGGGTTGAATCTTATTGGAATTACGAGCTTTTAGAATATTACTAACTTTAAAAAACCTTTTAAATTAATTATTAGTCTCTGTGATTACTCTTTTGTTCTTTGTATTTAACTAGTTGCTTACCCCAAATTTCTCCGGCAAATACAATGTTTTTTTAAGTTATAAACTAAACTACAATTAAAACAGAGGTTTGATCTTTTCGTCTGTCTAGTACGTAACTACTGAAATAATTTATCAGATTTATTTCATTTAATAGACTGTGGAATACTTAATGTAATAAATATTATTTAAGTCGGTTATTGTTTGAAACGGAACATTTCATTTGGTTGTATTATAGTATGTCAGCTTATAAAATCTCAGGTTTTTTACTCACAATACAGATATTCCAAAAACACGCAGACTACACACGGTTTTTATGAAAGCGCGAACAACCGTTTACAACAACAATACATTCTCGCGAGCGCCGACATACTCCCATTTATTTTGTCTGTATGTCTGCGTCTCCCTTCTTTTGTGGATTCGTTAGGGCTGCCGATGGGGAGAAGTTTTTGTGTCGATTTTATTTATTATAAATGTTGTATGACATAAGAATAGCTCATGGATTACTTTAGACGATCATGAATTAAATAAATGGCATACCTATTCTAATTATTTCTATGATAAATTTTTAACTCGATACAATTAACAGGCAAGTTATTGTCTTCATTTGATAGGATTTACTTTTTATTTCCTATCCATAAATCTAAGCGTTAGGAGGCAAGATTAATATTATGATACGATTGATTAAATTTACCTGCAAACCAAAAAATCTCGAGGATCTATATTTCTATTATCTAGTAACTGACAGCCCTATCTCAAATCGCACTTTGCAAGACTTCCAAAAGGGACGCCAACAAATAAATTCCCATTTGAAGTATTAATTCAATTCAAACTTTCCGTGAGTGTTGGATATTTCACGCCATATTGAGTAATAACGTCATAATACGAATTTATCAAACGCAGAACATGTCTGTTTATATTGTGGCGTTAGTTATTGTTTCCTAGCGACGTTTACTATCTGATTTTACCCGACTGTGGTTGAGGGGTTAATGTTTTTCGAATTGATGTATTTTTGCCTGTATGTTCTATTGAAAACGGATTGATACAATATTGAGAAGTGTTGTTAGATTTGTAATATGTATTTGTGTGAGTTTACGAGATATATTATATTACTAGCTGTGCCCGCGACTTCGTCCGCGTGGAATAGTGACTGCATAGTAGTTACTACTTAACACACAATTATTGAGTAAACACGTATTGAAACACGTACTACCATAAACAACTAAATTATAAGTACTTACAGATTATTTTATAGTTAAGAAATAAAATAAATAATAACACAAAATAACTGTTAGTAAAATTAAAACTAAACTGAGCTATAAAACTTTGTTACAGAAGAGTTCAAAATTTCCAGGGTGTGACTATCCTCTCGCTCCCATGTCCCCCTCTTCTTTCACAGCCTTTCAACCCTTCCCTTTCCATCCCTAGTAAATGGCAGAACCGATTTTGATGTAAATAATATTTTCTAATTGTACCTATATGTACACGTCATATCCTATCGTTTGATGCTCCATTTGGTTTATTTATCTAACCATTGTCACCCCTAAAGTGCCCTATATGTAATAAACGGATGAACCGATTTCGACAAAACATTACTAATTGTAATTCACCCGTTATGCACATTCATTTGATATATCACTTAGGTAGGTACTATCACAATATTTGACAACATTCGTTTCTTTCATTCCCACTTATACCTATACAGTAAAGTAAAAAAAGTAGTCAAATTTTTAACCGACTTCAAAAAAAAGGAGGAGGTTATCAATTCGGCCGGTATGTTTTTTTTTTTTTATGTATGTACACCGATTACTCCGTGGTTTCTGAACCGATTTACGTGATTCTTTTTTTGTTCGATGCGGGATGGTGTCGAATTGGTCCCATAAAAATTTTATTCGGATAGGCCCAGTAGTTTTTATTTTATGTGCATTTTTGTCTGTATTTGTAAATGTTGCAAGTGCAAGTTTGAAGTCGGTTGTTTTTAACGCAGTTATTGACTTGTATCAAAATCGGTTCATCCATTTATTTGATATAGGTATAAAAGTGGTAGATAATAAAAAAAGTGAATTTTGACTCAAGTGACATATGAAATGAAACGTGTAAAGTATAATTAGACATATTTAATCAAAATAGGTTCATCCATTTACTATACCTATACAGGGTGTCCCACTGTTGGTATACTAAGCTCAAAGGAGGTTATAGTTTTGCCTACGCTGAGTACGTAAAAATTACTTCAAAAATTCCAGACGCATTTTTTTTCCAAATAGATGAATTCTTAAAACTCTATGTGTACACCCCTAAGAAGTAGCCCGCCCATTTTTGCCACTAGCACGTGAGCTATCGTTTAAGATTATGTTTTCATAGACAAAAAGCTCACATTAGAGAAGCGGTATAGGACGGCTGCGCGAAGCTAGAGAAGAAAAGAAGCTATCAAACAAGATCAGCATTTCAAAAGCTGGCCATACCTAGACACCACTCCGCAGGGTTCAAGGGAAGTTTCCGATACAGTGCCACCAAGTGTTGGAATAATCTTCCACCACCACTACGTAATTTGCGCAATAAGGAAAATTTTCGACGCAAATATCGAAATCACTTACTTTTAAACCCTCCATAGGGGACTTGGTGGCGCTGTGTAACTCCCTTTTGTAAATATGTCATTTGTATTGTGTATGTCTAAGTAAAATAAAAAAGGTGATGTTTTGAGTTTAAGTTTATTTATTTTCAATTGTTTTTCTTCGTAAGTGTTTGATGTTTTGATTGTATGATTTGCTTTGTTTCTTGTTATGTACCTACATATAACACGCCTTAACTATTAGAGGATGCATG
>CAJQZN010040500.1:0-14222 GCA_907164685.1 Colias eurytheme
TTGGAATTACAATTGTCGGATTCCAATTTTAGAAGATGTGTTCTCATCCAGTTCCTGATTTTATTCCAGTATTTGACGTCTAGTGTTAAGTTTAAATTGTAAGTACTGTATACATTTTATCAAGTATAGTTTTTTATGGGAACTAAATAACTTTGATGTACTTTTATTTGAATTATATTACATACTAAATTAGCTTGAATTCATATGTATTAAGAAAAGCTGGCCACAGTTACCATCAATGCTAATATTACATTTATTTTGGAAACATTTAGTGTTTGTCATTGTCTCTTTATTGTATTTTTAATCTTCAGTAATATTATTCCCACACTAAAAGAAATAGTTTGTCTAGCTCTAGAATGTTATAATTTTTTACGTGTTTTATCTTTAGAGAATCTCAAGAACTGAAAACTGATCAATCAGAATGGGTGCAAGAAACGACAAATTTAATTTATAAATTGCTCAGTGAAACTCCGCCTGATGGTAAATGTTTTGTGGAGTGCGTTAAAAGTATATTGAAAAGGGAGGAACATTGGAATAGCTGGAAAAATGATGGGTGTCCAGGTATTTATTTATTTTTATAACCACTAGTTTGATTTGGATTTTTTTAGACACATCTCTTATGGCTGTTCCCAATATTCAAACTACAGTTATATATATATAGACATCTATCTCCGATATCTGGTAAGGTTCTATCTATCGTCAGATAGATGCAATATTGGGAATGGCCATTACTGACTGACAGCTGTTAAAAGGTTATTGGGACGCTCAAATAGACAAATTCAAAGAGAAAAATATACCTCTGGTAAGCAGTTAGTCCTCCAGACGATAGATAGCGATCAGAGATTCTTTTTTGTTTTTCTCTTCCCATTAAAGATATTATTAAGTTCTTGAAACTGTGAGTGTATTTAGTAGTGCTATCCGCGAGGGGGGCTAGTGATCTGTACTACAGGTCTTTCACAGACCTATTTCAGACACTAGTCCTTCACAACGAAAATGCTACATACTTACATATTTGGTTCGTCTGTAATAGTCAGGGAATGGCCATTACAAAACCCTTTTTTTTGTCAAGGTTTATAAATTACTAAAGTATTTTTGAAATTACGAATACACAATTTTTTATTAAATTCAAAGCATTTTTGGTACACAGACTTCATTAGCAACCAATCATATCCAATTCATTTTTATTGTGGAAATAAATATGGGAGTTAAACCTATTCTTTTTAATTGATTTTTCTAGTATAATTTTACACACAACTTATAATAAAGAATTGTTATTTTTTATAGAATTCCAAAAACCAAAACCACCTGTCCAAGCAGAATCCACAGAGGAAGTAAGAAGAGTTAAAAAACGCAGGAGACCAGTTGGTGATATTATTAAAGAATATGAGAGTCAAAAGAAACATTTCATGGGAAAGTATGTGGTTAAAAACAATGTATAAAATATAAATTGTTTACAGATCATAATCTTTGATACAGTGGTTGACGCATGAGCGTAGAACCGAGGGGTCCTGGGTTCGATTCCCGGTAGAGACGAAGAAAAAAAAAATGTCTCGTTCTGGCAGGACACAGAAGGCTGATCACCTACTAATCCCTAAAGAAAAACGATCAGTGAAACAGATGTATGGATAATGGATCTGCCCCTTACCCTACTAAGGGACACGTGACTTCATTTTTTATAATATCATAAGAAATATATTTCTCTTTTTTGCAGTACTGAGCTAACAAAATTATGGAATCTATGCCCAGATAACCTGGCAGCTTGTCGAACCAAAGAGAGAGACTTCATGCCATCTTTGGGTAAGATACAAAATTTATATTTTATATCCCCTAAAATCTAAAACTAAGAAGAAGCTTAGTAAATTGCTTTTGTTTCATTTTTTACATACATATTTTTCAACAGGGATAGCTTATTTTGTGACTGCTGTTGAATACATAGATTTTACTTTAATTCATTTTTTTGAGGGTATTTGTATAAGTGGTCTGTGATGTTATTAGTGTAATATACATACAATAGACTATTTTTATAAAAATTTGTATGTTTATTTGGTTTTTCTTTATAAATTGGTATGAATTATCTAATAATATGTACAGTAAAAGTTCCTTATTCGCGCTTCCTTCATTCGCGGTTTCACTATTCGCGGATGGAAAAAATGCGACCTAAATCCTGTATTCGCGGCCTAAAATTCGTTATTCGCGGATCGAATCGGTACATCGGTACATACATATAATATGTATTTACCTACATAAAAACCATTCGTTATCCTTAGTAAACGCTTGAACTACAACTACGAATTTATAATGTCGACTAAAAAAAATGAAAAACGAGTAAAAAGTGAAAAGCCATTGCCTAAACCTGAAGATAATAGGTACCTAATTAAATGGTAATTAATAAATATGTTTGGTCAAAAACTTAAATTAAACTGGTTTCTTTATGTATTTGCTTTTTTATTTCGTCACCTAAGAACGTATTCCCTATAACCCCATACAAATTACCATTCCTTATTCACGGTTTCTCTATTCGCGGCACATTTACGGAACCTATTACCCGCGAATAAGGAACTTTTACTGTATATGCTATCGAACAGGGCGAGTGGCGGTACTGTAGGAGAGACTGTGTGCCATTAAGGGCCGATTTTTCAATGCCTGGATAAAACTTATCCGTCCAATAAAGTATTACAATTACACGATAATACATATTAAAATGTCACATAAACTGTCAAATACGGGCAATTAGAATTCGACAAGTAAGTTTTAACCAAGCATTGAAAAATCGGCCCTAAATGTTATAATAGTCATAGAGTTTGTAAAGAATCACAGAAGTTTTTAATGTTTAAATTAAAATTATCAGAGACTTGAAGAAAAAGTATTTAAGGCAATAAGATTCAGAGCTGTAAAGCTGTAAAAATTCTACAATAAAAGTATATTTAAATTCAAAAATCAGCCCTTAATAAACTTTTTCTTTCTTTCCTTCATATATTAGAATCGTACATGCTATCTGGCGGTGAGAGCGGTGAGGCGGGTCGTGCGGGGTGGGGCTGGCGCGCGTTACGGCTGTTGGCCCGTCGCTCGCCGCACTTCTTTGTGCACACCAATAATCCCATTGGAAGACTGCCTGATTATCTTGATGATATGGTAAGCGTTTTCTGAAATAATAATAAATAAATAAATATTATAGGACATTATTACACAAATCAACCTAGTCCCACAGTAAGCTCAATTAAGGCTTGTGTTGTGGGTACTAGGCGACGATAAATATAATATTTAATAAATACATATATAGATAATAACACCCAGACCCAAGAACAAATAATTGAGTTCATCACACAAATATTTGCCCTGACCGGGGATCGAACCCGGGACCGTCGGCTCAGTAGGCAGTTACTTACCACTGCGCCAACCGCGTCGTCAATAATCACGAATGTGTCCGGATTTCTTAGCGTAGGAGACATTGTTCAAAATGTTACAGTTAAATGTACTCACTATATTGTATAGTATGTAATTTAAGTCATAATTGCAAGTTCATGTGTTTTGTTGTCAAATAAAATTTATTTACATTAAATAATATTACGATATTATTTTGAGAAAATCATTATCATACTCACAAATTCGTCAAATCAAACAATTAAATGTTTCCTCTTATAATATTAATATAGATTTTAAATAATATACATACCGTGCTATTCCATTCTAGATTTATTAAAAAAGTGAAGTCCCATGTCCCCTAGTGGGGTAAGGGGCAGATGCATTATACATCTGTTTCACTGATCGATTTTCTTTAGGGAAGAGTAGGTGATCAGCCTTCTGTGCCTGCCAGACCGAGACATTTTTTTTTCTTCGTCTCCACCGGGAATCGAACCCAGGAATCCTCGGTGTTACGCTCACGCGTCAAACACTATACCAAGGAGACGGTCCTGGATTTATAAGGAAGAATATATTTAATCTTTCAAAACTGTTTTTAGAAAATTAATTGTAATTGTACATTGATGAAGAATTTTGAGTTCTATGGTTTATGTAATAAGGATTATATTCGCAGGTAAAACGTATCTCGCGTGAAGTTGCCGCGAATGCAGCTGCGAGCAACTCTAATGGGGATGCTAATGTGAACAATGATAAAAACATTAAACAGGTAAAATATATTCTTAAAAATTAAATAACTTAAGCATTATAAATTTTTAAAGAATAGTAAAAATTTTATCACGAGACGGGATTCGAACCCGCGTCCTGCTCCAATCCGTTCCGCTGGGACGATGCGCGATTCCTTGATGGATTTATTTTACCAGAAATAAAAAATGGCTTAAATACTAGTGAATAAAACTTTTAAAATCTTAAATGTAAATATATAAATCAAGTTCCAAAAAACCATAATAATTAAAACCAATATGTTCCTATTTTATCTTGTACAGGAGGCAAATGATGAAGATATAACTGAAGAGCAGATTGAAGCAGACCTCATAAAGGAAGGCGATGCAAATGATATTGAGCAGGTAAATATTTCTGTCTTATTATTTTCTATGCTAATAAAAATTAAATTTTCCTAAGATTTTTTCTGTTCAATTTAATTATGTTGCTGTAATCGCATCTAAAAATTTGTAACATATCAATTCTTAGTCCAATTACTATGGGAAAATTATGTAGTAAAGTTCGTCATTTTTAGCTTGTCACATAGGAGTCAAAACACTTATCTTCCACTTAATTTTGTGATATATTTCGACTATAGCCATTAAAACGAACTTAATATCTTCACTACATAGTATAAAACAAAGTCGCTTTCTCTCTCCCTATGTCCCTATATATACTTAAATCTTTAAAACTACGCAACGGATTTTGATGCGGTTTTTTTTAATAGATAGAGTGATTCAAGAGGAAGGTTCTAGTATATAATTTATTATGTTTTAGACAAAGCGGGCGAAGCCGCGGGTGGAAAGCTAGTTTTATTATAAATAATAAATTAATGTTATTTATTTCTTTCCAGGTACCAGATTCAACTCACATAAACGACGACGACGACAAAATTACACGTGCCCGTCTCACAATGATAACTGAAACGCAATTAGACGCTGTGTCCAAAAAGCTAACAGATTGGAAGAAATTAGCCGTAAAACTGGACTACAAACCCGACGAGATAGAGTACTTCGAAACAGAGAACGCGACAGATGAAGCGAGAGCCAAAAACATGCTCAAATTGTGGTTCGATGATGATGAAGACGCCTCTGTAGAGAACTTACTCTATATCATGGAAGGCCTAGAACTGGTTGAGGCGTGTGAAGCGCTGAAAAACACAAAATGACGTTGGAAGATGCGGGGCAAATACCAGTCGAAGTGATTTGGGCCCTATTTGTATAGCAATAGAGCTGTGTATTGAACTTTTGAAATAAAGTTTGAGTTTGAAAAAAAGGAAATTGTGAATGGATTTTGTGGTTAAACCAAGAAGCTTATATCTAACTAGCTGTTGCCCGCAGCTTCGCCTGCGTGGAAAAGATAAATTTTCATAGTAAAAACTTTCATCCCCTATTTTACACCTTTAGGGGATGTATTTTCTAAAATCCTTTCTTAGGGGACGCCTACGTTATGACATCTACCTGCATGCCAAATTTCAGCCCGATACGTCCAGTGTTTTGGGCTGTGCGTTGATAGATCACTATATCAGTCACCTTTGAGTTTTATATATATAGATACACTGGAGATTAACTACCTAGGTAACTACCTAGGTGTAAAAGGGATAAAAAAACATACAGGCGTCATTCAACGACATATTTTCTTGTTACAAGTTAATGTTCATACTGAAATCTCCAGTGTATTAGATATAAGCTTCTTGGGTTAAACGGACTTAATAAATTGTTCTGATGTCGTGTTTATGGAAACAGACTGTAATCATGAATTTGAAGTTTAACTTGTGTAAATTGGGATTGTGGTTGTAAAAAATTTACTTAGAAAGTTTCATTGTAAGAGCGTATACGCACTATGCGGGTAGCCGCATTGCGGGTAGCCGTCCGGCTGACCGCAAGCACAATTATGTACGTAATATTCATTTCTATGCGCACTGTGCGGTCTGCGGTAGCCGCATCGCAGTGCGCATAGAAATGAATATTACGTACATAATTGTGCTTGCGGTCAGCCGGACGGCTACCCGCATAGTGCGTATACGCTCTAAGAGTTTAAATCATTTCTGCTGTGGTTATATGAGCTTGTGTATTGACATAACTGATAACATAAGTGTTTAGGGAAAATTTCCTAATAAGTAAAATCGTCGAACATAACATTATCCATAGTGATTTTAGTAGTTTTGGTTTAAAAACTTAAAAGCATTATAAAAAGATTTATTCATGTAGAACTACTAAGCGGCAGATAAATTAAAAATCTATTCAATAACTGATTTTGCCTATGGACAAATAGTCAGCCTTTTCTAATAAAATCTTATATTATAATTGAATATGTATATCTAATTGTAGAGTCGTTATTCTCACTGCCATGTAACATAGCATATACCTATATATATTATATTACAGTAATTACTTACATTTACGATTTATCGACTTTTTGTATCGAAAGCGAAGTGAAGACGGAACGATTATGAAAACATTCATTTACAACCGAATTATAAAAAATGTAAAATTACAATATTGTTACACATTCGTAATATTTAAGATGAGCTTTATTTGGATTAGTACGAATAATATAGGTCGTAATTAAGATATTGAATAAATAATTCAACAAGTTTCAAGAGTTTTATTTTTAACACATCTTTCATCATATCCTTAAATGTTATTATAGTCATAGAGTTTGTAAAGAATCACAGAAGTTTTTAATTTTTAAATTTAAATTATCTGAGACTTGAAGAAAAAGTATTTAAGGCAATAAGATTCAGTTTCAGAAGCTGTAAAAATTCTACAATAAAAGTATATTTTAGTCATTGGAGACGACGGACGCTAAAGCAAACATTTGATAATATCATTCATAAGAATAAAACTGCATCAAACTTCTAACCATAATCCTCACAAAATGTGGAAAGTACTTGAGCAAACTGTAGCTCTAAGATAAATTTTCAACATGAATTTCCGTCGGAAACTCATTTGGTTCAGATTTATAAAACCATTAAACAATGTCGGCCGATCCGAAATTATAACTTGCACGTCTTTCCTCATAGCGGCTGACTCACGGTGTGCCCAAAACAGAACTTATTACATACAAACATACACGCTACCGTCGAATCACACAATTATAGCTCAAAGCACCTTGTAATAAGACTCATAATCGTCGAAGCGTTAGCTTGGCAAATGAATATAACAACCAGTATATCTTGAGCCGCTTACACTAACTCTTCTGTAAAACTGTGGGGGATATCGCCGCTATGCAGGGTGCGTTGCAGATCAACGTAATCTGGCCACATTTCAGCACCGCCGCGATGTTTACAGAATCGCGGAATAGTCGCTGCACCGAATTTAGTTCGTAACGTATACGTCAATGGGTAGACGAGGCTTAGGTAGTGCTCGAGCGGTCGATCTTAAAATATTTATATTTTTATGATTCGATACCCGACTAGATATTTTTATATTAAAAATATACGGCAACGGGCGTGACGTGCGTGCGCAGGAGTCGCTTTATCCGAATTTGTGGATTGTACAAATTTTACTGTAAGTAGAAATGTGTTTGTGTGTGTGTGATTTCCTGTAAATTCTAAAAATATGCATGTATAATTCAATAATGTTGTAGCTATTTCAATTGTAAACAATTGTTAAAGGAGGAGATGGTGATGAAAATAAAGATATGAGAAGTAAAATGTAATTAGTTATTAATTGAATATTTTTAAAGAAAAATTACCTACTGTCTCTATATTATTCTCACATAAACTTGTTTAAATAAAGGAAAGTGTAACGGACAAGTTTTTCAGTTGATACACCTAGTAACAACATTTCGTACCTACTGCTACTGAAAACTAGAATAACTTAATGTAGCATGTTTAATGGGTACGCGAATGCCTACATAAAATTTTTATGACTATAATACTTATTATAATCTCACTGGCTAAATAATCGTTACAAATATTCATAAGTTCTTGTATACCTACTGGAAACTATTTTAAAGAAAATTATTGTACTTAATAATTTAAGAAATATTATATTTTTTTTATTAAACAAATACCTGACGAGAATTAAATAATTGAAAAAAAATAGCTAATATTTTTAAGACTGGCAATTTACGCGCGCATTCAATAAATCAGCAACCGAAAATTTGGCATGATTCATGAAAACTGCTTTACATGAAGCGGGAAACGGATATAGATCTTTATTAACGCACTTACCTTACCTTTTTAATTTAATTTAATTTAATTATTATTCCTTTCATGCCGAATGAATTTAATTCTCTGTTATGAATAAATGAATGAAAAAAATGTGCCCCATAAGGACAATTTTAAGTTTAATAAAGTTTTAAGCATAGAATAAACGATACAACTTGTTTTTATTTATTATCATTTAAATCTTTTATCAAGAAAGTGTGATCACGTAGTATGTACCTACTAGATATTCTATTTGAAAAATAATGAATAGGCTTGATAGTAGAAAGAAAAAAGTTTATTCCACAGATCAGAAAAAAAACAGTCCTCTGTTCTGTGCTATATACAATGAGAAGTGCATGGAGCATGAAGCTAACCTATACTTAAATTAAAACCGTCGTATTTTATAGTAAAATCACGACTTAGTTTTAAATGCTGATAGAGTGCACTAGTAAATAGTTAATGGTCGTGTAAAACGAACAGTTTCATAATAATCAATGGCCATGTCGTGTACCTACTATAAAATGTGATCAAGCAATAATACAATTGTTTTATTTTCATTCTTATTTTAAAAGTTAATTTATTTTTCTGTTGATTATAGTTAATGGCAAATGCGCTGTCGCATTAAATTGCAAATATTTTTTTAAACATATTATCTTTTTACATACAGTATCAATTTTATGAATAATAAATTAGGCATATGTTAGTAGTTAGTTACCTACACAAAAAAAAATTGTTATTTCTTACAACCGTATACCTTATTGTGGATTCATGTAGAATACACTATTTTTCGTAGAATTATATGGGTGTTTCTAAGTACACATAAAGCTGTTTTGCACTAGGTACTAACTATAAAACATTCTATAAAACAATTTTTTCAGCACGTTTTTAATGATCGTTTATTGTATTCAAGGCAAAACTATCTAATCCATTGAGGAAATATGATTCGTGCTATTTCATGTCTTGTTAACAAAATCGTAAGAGTTAAAAAACAAGTTGAATGAAACACAGAATGAAAGGCGAAAGAAAACTCTACGGCACGAAAAATAACATTGTTTAGAATTTTATTACGACATTGAAATTCAAATAAATTTAAAGCACACTTAGCTGTCTACCGTGAAAGATATAAACAGCCGAGTAGAACATTTGTGTCCGTCATTTAGGCGTAATTAATTATTAAACACTTGACCGTAATTTGAAGCTTACTTCATTGAGAAGGTACCTAGCTTTTTCCGCCTATTTTGCCCTCTCTTTCCGTTGTATATATGCTATCTCTCTCGCACACCTCTCCACCAGGTGGCGGGGCGCACGATAATGTGCGGGCGCTGGATGTTTTTTCATTGGCGTCTAGCTTCCGCCGCGAGAAGGTTGTCTACAAGACTACAACCTTGGTGCTATTAAGTATTGCTTAAAGCAAGTGCTAAAAGTGTTAAAAAGTGTATCCCGTCGGATCGGTACAGTGAGTTATTTTTACATCTATTCTAATAATATTTTACTTAAAAATGAGTAAAAATCTTTAAAGTCAACGGTATAATCGTTGGACTTTATTTAAAATGCTAAGGTTTTTAATGAATCCTTCAGCAATAGTTTATTTTTCAATATGCTTAAATACTTAATAGCATGAAAAAAGATATTTAAAATTAACGATACAACCGTTACATTTTACTTGAAATAGTAACTTTTCTTTTGAAATATTTCATTATGCAATATGTACTAATTAATATTTGAATTTTTAATACTGTGAGTAAAGCTACTTTAACGGTGTTACCGTTCGGCTTTACTCGAATCGTTAATATTACTTTTGTGATTATTTGATATTACTAGATATATCAAATACCCTCTCTTGTATATAGATATTTTTAATTATTTATTTCATTTTTAATAATGTGTTTTTATTACAAGGTTACAAGTGAATTTTTCTTGGAAAAATTACAATTAATACCTACTTAGTATGGATATGAGCCAACTCAAAGCTTTACAGGCATACAATCCATTGCTACGACTTTATTACATTGTCGTTATCGCTAGGAACGGTTCGGAATTCCTATAATAGTTTATTACTAAAAATTATCGAACGAGATGAGTCAGCTCCAAGAAGTCACGAGTCACGACATGTCGGAACATGTTGTGATATTATTTTATAAATCGTACGGGAGTTACAGCTCAACTGAATAATGATGGAATTCGCTCATGTATAGTAGATACGTACCATGAATGTACCACACATTCAAAACTATCCGTAGTCTATACGTGTCTTTTTATGAGTATTATTCTGATCCGTTTTTATGTGAAAATATACATATTACACACGGCTAATTTGATTGAAAATTACGTTTCCTATGTTTCAAATGATGCAACTTTTTTGTTTAAACGAGTAAGTACCAAAATTTTACAATTAAATTCTTTGGTTTACTGAACTTGTGCTGAAAGGGTTATCGTATAATAATTATCGAGATACCTTAATATAAATTAGATTTAGATACATTTATTTCAAAGGATTTACAATTCACTTCTAACGTTTTAGAATAATATTATAAACTTGTACACCTTGACAAAAAGTAAAAAATTGCGGGTGAGTGGAGATTATTTTGTTCAATTAAATATAACGTCCTACGACGGTATGGTTGCGTTCGTAAGGAATGTTAACGGATATAAAGCAACTAAATGTTACATCGATTGCATGAACAAAAATAAAAATGAATCGAAGTTCATTTTAAAATTTAGTGAATTGATTTGAATTATGAATTTATTAAATAGTTAGTTCTTTTTTATATAAACATAATAATTAATTACCATTGTCAAATCAATTCTTATTAATTCATCCTGGACAGTTGTCGGCTGTCGCTAACATTGGAAAATAAGTTAAAGGACCTTGTTAATTGCTATATTATTTAAATGATTATTTACTGCTAATTTTATATTAGCACTAAGGTGTATTCTTGCTCGAAGCAGAATACATAAATGTGGCCACTACTCCTCGCAGGGGTTAGCCAGGTCAAATCCACCCTCGCAGGGTGTCTCTTAAGCATTTTTTGGCAGGCCCTACTTATTTCTAGTTACAAACATCCCTCGCGCAGCTGTCGCTCGCAGGGAAATGGTGCAAATATATATCGGCCCTCGCGGGGCTTTGATTACAACCGTCCCTCACGGAAAAGATGGTGCAAATATATATCAGCCCTCGCGGGGCTTTGATTACAACCGTCCCTCACGGAGAAATGGTGCAAATATATATCAGCCCTCGCGGGGCTTTGACTACAACAGTACCTCACGGAGACATGGTGCAAATATATATCAGCCCTCGCGGGGCTTTGATGGCGATTGGTGCAAATATACAAAGGATTGATCATTAAAATGATCATAGATATTTGCTTTCGTCAACGAGGACCCACGAAAGAAGTTTTGGATATGACCGTATCGGATCTTCACTCTTCTAAGGTAGGTAGAAAAAGGTTTTGAAATCTTCTTCACAGTGGGCAGTATAGTAATATGACCTAATAAATACAATAAAGGTTAGAGACGTCAAATAATGGGCGCATGAAATTGATACTTCGTATCCTAAAAGTTTACGCTTCAGGAATCAGGAAACCACCATTGGTTTACCAATTATGGAAATTGGAATTGAACAAATCGTATTTACCAATGTAAAGCCTATTCACAACAAAGGAAGGCGAGTCGGATCAAATATCATCTCGCAGATGATTTGTGGCGGTGGTTTCGAGGATTGTCACCAAGCCTTGTGTCAACGGTATGTGTGGTATCGTCATTCAATGGCACTAGCCGACCAATTTTCATATAAAAACATCGGAAGAGATTTTTTAATCGCAAAGCGATTGAATGTAACAAATGACGATTGATTCAAAATCAAATTTCAAATTTCAAACGATTGATTACGTATATTTGACCTCTCATAGGCCTATTTTAGTTGCCCGGTCTTGTAGGCAATTTATTTGACTCGTTTTTCAACCCATTTGACCTCATTATTGCACCCATGAGATTTTTCTTCAGGGCTCAAACAATAAATCGCTGAGGGATTAGGATAATCGTTTGTTAGACAAGTTTCTTGTCATCCCACCAGGATTATTATATTGTATAATAAAGTTATATACAACTATTTACGTAAAACGTTTAAGTACTCAACGAATACTGAGAATACTGACTGTTGAGTTACATAGGATAGAGGATAAATAACGGAAAGTCAATCTATCCAAACAAAAGCCTCTTATTATTAGATATTACTTGGAACCCCTACCCTAACGAGAAAGCTCTGCCAAATGACTGTTCATTTCTTTGCTTTGAGGGGGGGGGGGGGGCAATAAATGAAATGCAGTAGGTACAGACTATACGGCTTTTAAAATATAAGTCTGGTAAGCGAACTAAACTTTGCTAGTTTAGTTCTTGCTATATCGCTGTCCGTGGCTGCCTCGCGTGTTTACGGATGAATAAAGTAATGTCCTGTCTTCGCATCCACAGCTAACTGTCCTATACTGTCATAATCTTAACACAGATTCATTGGACATAGCTCCCCACGAGCTCTGTTCTTCATTTTTGCACGCGCACAACTGTGGACAACACGAGAGCAATGCCTGCATTGGTAGCAGTTACAATCAAGGGCTAGCAAGGTAGGCTAGCCATATTACGGATGTTGGAACAACCGACTATATTTAGGGCAATTTTCTTTGTCCAGTGTAACGTTTAGACTGTCGTAGCATTCCTACGGAACAAAGATGGGATCAGATCTGCATCCTTAATGAAGTTAATCGAAAGGAGATACTTTCAGACGACGATAGTACTCAAAATCCACCATATTCCAGAGCATAATAATGCATAGTTAAGCTTATAATCTCTCTTGCCATTATCCTGCAGCAGAATTCCTTGGCGATAATTTGTTCTCGTAATGCTGGGGCCACACTAACGTCTAACGTCTAATGCCCTTTATCGCGATAATTATTCCGATAATTTTTAAGGCGTTAAGTGGGTGGCTACACTTGAACGGTCAACGTGAATGCCGATTGTTGGCGATAAAAACGGCGTTAATTTTACTAAAATTCTAGCAAGATGGACGTAGTGTGACCGCTTCATTGCGTTAATTCTCGCGATAAAGCTATCGCCTCGCCAAACGGCAATGTTAATGCCGTTGTTAAATCATACTGGCTACACCTAAAGTTAACGTTCATTATCGCGTTAATTAATGGCATTTCCCGTTAGTGTGGCCCCAGCATTAGAACGAGCGAGGTTGTTACGATAATATGAGAAATCCTGTCAGTTAGAGACCTGAACGACGCGATAGAGTACCGCTATTTCAGTAGTAGTAACACCTAGAAGGGTGAAGGTATTCTGGAAAGCGGAACTGAAGGCCCGGTCAGCAGCACCAGCCACCTAATAGACAGTGTTCAGTGCTGCACCACTATAATCTGCAAAATGACTCTGACGGTATGAAAATGTGGAGTACATTTTCAAAATATCAAATGATATAGTTGGAATAAAAATCCTATTTGCCTCCGTCTACCCAAAAGACGTACGGAGTAGCTAGTAGTAGTTGATTGAATTATAATAAGTATAGTTAAAATCCTTTATTACTGACTGGATAAATTTGGCTCTTTTCCTATCTGACGTTCATATAGCTGTTGACTGCCTAGTGTTATGCACAAACACTATTATAAATAAGTCACGTTATGTAGTCCCGAGACTTTCGGTATATAAGTTCTGATGTAAATCATAATTATATCTTAAAACTGAATTGATTAAAAGTAACGTACTTAGCTGTAGTAATTGCAGTTTTGGGACACAGATAAGCTCTTTATCATTTTAGTCTCTTGGGTTCAGTATATTTGTTTCCAGTACAGAGTTTATGACCTATCAGTTTTAAATAAATAATTCATGCATTGTACTGAAAGTACCAGCCATGTTTAGATTATGATTGCGACGTTGGCTCTAAACATTAAAAGATACC
>CAJQZN010040500.1:14232-33597 GCA_907164685.1 Colias eurytheme
TGGTAATTCTATGTTAAGATGATTCAATGATGCTTCTGCAGAGTTCTAATTGAATAAATAAAGGTTTGAGTTTGAGGTATTTTTGCCTCGTCGGGATCAGCTGTTGCTTCATTTTGTAAGTAACATCTAAATGCGTAATTGAAAGTCGTTACTGGCGCTTTCGCAGATTTACGCTAAAGATAGTGGAAATTGTAGTAACTTTAACTTTTCAAAAAGGTTAACTAAGGTACGCTTGAACCAATCTCATAAGTTCTAATACTTTGAATCATTATGATTAACTTTTTGGTTCTTATTTGATTAACTTTTCATCTGGGATTGTTAATATATTATATAAAATAAAAATTTGTGTGATTTATTAGTAGGTATACTATCTGCACACCTTACTCTTTCAAATAAAGAAATAAGTAATTACTTATGTATTCAAATTCACATTGGCGTCACATTGTACACCAGGTGGGTAACAAACAGGTCTCAATGAAGTAAGCTTCAAATTACGGTCAAGTGTTTAATAGCTGTGTTTTACCTGAAAATAAAACACATATTAAATACTTACCTATATTTGAAGCTTACACTTAACGTCCACCTGTTGTGGATTTCGACTCAATGAAAAAACATCCAGCGCCCGCACATTATCGTGCGCCCCGCCACCTGGTGGAGAGGTGTGCGAGAGAGATAGCATATATACAACGGAAAGAGAGGGCAAAATAGGCGGAAAAAGCTAGGTACCTTCTCAATGAAGTAAGCTTCAAATATAGGTAAGTATTTAATATGTGTTTTATTTTCAGGTAAAACACAGCTATTAAAAGTATCTGCGCAATCATCCAGACTGTACCCATTATAAAGGAATTTTACCTACTTGCCTAAATTCCTTTGATATTTATCTAATATCTAATATTCTAATATATATTATAAAAGCGAAAGTTTGTAAGGATATATGGATGTTTGTTACTCTTTCACGTAAAAACTACTGAACCGATTACAATGAAATTTAGCACACATATAGAGGGTAACTTGGATTAACACATAGGATAGTTTTTATCCCGGAAATTTCACGGGAACGGGAACTATGCGGGTTTTCCTTTGCAAACGGGGGCGAAGCCGCGGGCGGAAATCTAGTAATAAAATAAACTATTATAACTCTGAATGAGATTAGTTTATTAGCTATTTTTGTAGGCACCTTCCTATTATACCTACTACTTACATATCAACATTTTTAACACATTTGTTTAGATTCATTATTTTCAGGCAGATATTGGTAATTAAATGAAGTCAAAATTGTACCTAAACATTTTTACTTTAGTAACTAGGATGGGCGTAATGCCTTCACGAAAGCTTCACGAGAATCCGCTATGATTAAGGCTATGATGATTTACTCCTAATTAATATTCTTTTTTCACACAAACAACTACGAACAGGGCGGCTTGCATACAAAATTTCATCAGGCCATTTTTCAAACCATTTTCAAGATGTATATTTCTGTAAAGTGGAGCGCCGGGCGTGGTTGTAAACATTGCTGCGCTTCGGATTTACTTTTGTGTATAAATTAGCATATTTCTATGTGGGCTAACTATAATATTATCATGGATTAGATGGGCAATAGTTACTTTGTAATTCGTGAATCATGTTACGTTATACAATAGGTGTAAGCGAGAAAATTTGTAGGATGTTATCATTTATAATTACTAGTCTAGATTAATTAGTGAAACTTCATAGTTAAAACATGGTTAAAACTTAAAACCTTGTATTTAATATGATAATACCAATAAAAGTTTTTATTGTGAAATAGCTGTTTCAAAATATTAAAAATGATATTGTTTCTTGGTTTACGTAAGGCAAGTAATTTTTATTGATTAGCAAAGAGTATATTATTTAATCAGGTGTTAAAATTACCTGCCAACACCTACCAAAGATTTGAACAATAAAACTATGAGCACCTACTTATACCTACTTATCGACTATCGTTATTGGCAATTGGATATTGACACACGTGCGTGTATTTACGTTGTTATGTTTATAGTAGTTAATTATTTTTGGTCTTCGCAATAAACGTCTTAGGGTGTAAGTGTGAAACACAGTAAAAATTAGTTCAGTAGGTATTTATAATTAAATTGATAGAAAAAAATGTGGATCATGTGTTTAGCCTATATAATATTGTAATACTGTGTTATGGCAGTAACGAGTGATTCACAAATGACTTTCTTATCTAGGGACTAATGTCTATACAGTATCAATTCCAGTCTGGAATTGCAGCGCTGTAAATTTCTACACACGTGAAGGAAGGGGAGGGAGGCTTCTTGGGATGCGCGTACCATCTTATCAGTGCTCATTGCAGTGCTATTGCATCTATCTATCTCGCTTCTCTATTGTCAATAAAAAAACATAGGTACCTTTTCAGTTATATGTTTCAATTGTTTCAATCGGGCCAATTGTAATCTCACACATAATATATCAAACTGCAATCTTCTGCAATTAAAATTAGCTATCATCGACACATTTTATCGGTAACGTTTTCAGCTAGTAAAAATACGAAATAGTGAAAAATTGTTCCTGTACATTTTACCTATACAATGAAATAAAATGAATCATTTAGTTAACTATTATTCTTAAAAGTACCTAAGTATAACTCTGGTAATTTTCAAATGATATTAAATCTAAGAAGGTAACTAGGTACAACATCTTAACTGCTAGGAAGTAGAACACTATAACCAAATCAAATTGAAATATGTGTTTACAAATTATTTCTAAAGCAGTATCAATATTAAAATTACAGCTGTTATGAATCAAACAAAAACGTCTATTATCTGCTTCCCTATATCTGCTGAATCAAATAAAATGTCGTAGATATGTTAGCAACACATAACCGCATAACGTATGTTTTTAATTTTGTCTATGGTCTATAACTGTCACAGACGGTGAAATAATAAAAATATCCACAGTTTCGAAAGTTCAAATTCATGTTTACCAATAAAAAGGTGATGATAGTGTCATTTCCTGTTTACAGCCGTTTTTTAAAGCTTGGATACTGTAAACCATTCATTGCCACCATAAAATATATAGAATGGGTGTTCTTGATTCAATACCTATTAATTTAAAAGTAATTGATTTGAATATGAATATGAATGAATATGAATATGAATATCTTTATTGAAAAAAGTAAAATAAAACATTTATAATTTGGGGAAACTAAAGCCTGTGTTAGTTGGAAACTGTGTTACAGGCTTTAGAATCCCTTCACAATTTTTGTAGATTGCCTTTTTCAACTTAAAATATAATTAAATTACAATTTAAACAAAGAAAAAAAAGATTGCATGCATGAAAGTTTGTGTGTGTGTGTGTGTGTGTGTGTGTGTGTGTGTGTGTGTTTGTGTGTGAGTGTGTGTGTGTTTGTGTGTGTATGTGTGTAATAAAATAATATTTTTTATTAAATATACGACCGTAATAGATTCTCTGTGGCTTCGTAATCTAACTTGTTAAGAATAATTAATAGTTCTTTTTTAAATTTATGATTCGAATATTTTTTAACTACTTTTACGTTATTACCAAATAAGCCATTATATATCTTAGGAGTAAAGAACTCTGAACTTCTACTACCGAACGCAGTATTAAACGTTGGAACAGGAACCCGCTCCAATCGTTTGTCACATTGTGAGAGTGTCGGTACAATGTATCGATGAAATTTGCAAAGGCAGCGATATAAAAACATTTTTCTCACTGTTAATACATTACACTGTTGATATAGATCAGTGGTAGGGTGCCTGAACGGTAAACGATACATAACCTTAAGTATGGCGCGTTGTGAACGTTCCAATTGTATAAGGTTGCATTTATGTGCACTGCCCCAGATGGTTAAGCAGTAGGTTATGATACTCTCACACAAAGATTTATATGTTAAAGTGAGTATATCAGGGCTGGCCACTTCCCTTAGATTTTTAAAAACATGCATCAATTTTCTAGATCTAGTGGAGACTTCAGTTATGTGTGGGTCCCAGGTAAGTCGGTCATCCAATATGACTCCTAAATATTTAATCGTTTTAACACGTTCTAAGGTGGCACATGAACAACACGCGGGGAGGCTCACTTCTCTGTTACATGGGTAAGTATGTAATTGAATTTTGAATGACTCTTTCGGGCATGTACGAGCTGTAATATCAAAGCAAACGTATTTAGTCTTCATGGTGTTTAGGGTAAGTAGGCTATCTTCTAACCAGGCTGTCACCTTACTCATTTCTGTTTCAGCAATTTGACGTACTGCACTCCATGAAGGACCACGAAATAAAAGAACAGTATCGTCCGCGAACATGGTTATGTCGGTTTTATTTAAACGAAGATTACATAGTTCGTTCACGTAGACGATAAACAGCGATGGACCGAGGGTACTACCCTGCGGTATTCCGTACAAACATGAAGCGTTGCTGCTAAAGTGGCCATTTACCCTTACCCTCTGAGTTCTGCCTGACAGATAAGATCTGAACCATTCAAGAGGCATTCCCCTTACTCCCATATTTTGCATACGTGACAAAAGTATGGGAATAGAAACGGTGTCAAATGCCTTTTGAAGGTCCAGAAATACACCCATGCACTTTTCATTGTTGTCCAGGTAAGATCGTATTTTCGATGTTAAGCTGTAGACTGCATCCTCTGTAGACTTACCGATCCTGAACCCATATTGCAGTGAACTGAGCATCTTAAATCTAGTTAAGTATTTTATCAATCTATTGTTTACGATTTTTTCAATTATTTTAGAAAATGTTGATATAAGCGAAATTGGTCTATAGTTACAGGCTAAACTTTTGTCGCCAGATTTAAAAATAGGAGATACTATGGCTTTTTTAAAGGGGTCTGGAAAAACGGCACTTTCAAAACTAAGGTTAATTAAATATGTAATAGGTTCAATGATTAGATTTTGGATTTCTTTTAGCAAATTTGTAGATATATTGTCCCAACCTGGAGCACAGGAAGATTTTAAACTATTTATTACACTTTGAACCTCATTGCAGTTTGTCGGTAAAAGTAGGAATGAATTAGGAGGGGCGTCTACAGAGGAAGCTTTTTTAGCCAAACAATCCTCAGTGCATCCCAACATATTAAGTGTATTGTTTGCCAAATCGCTACCTATAGAAGTAAAATATCTGTTCACTTCGTTCAGCGAGTCAGTAGTAGATGTTTTTATTTTTAAGAGCTTATCAGGTATTGGTGCGGTTTTATTTATGTTGCATACGTCCTTTATTATATTCCAAGTATTTTTAATATTTCCTGCATTCTGTCTAAATTGGTTTTGATAATACTGTTTCTTAGCTGTTTTTATTATATAATTACATGTGTTACGATATCTTTGGAAATAATCTTTAAATTCTATGTCATTAGGTTTAGCTTTGCATCGTTTTTGTAATTTGTTTCTTTTTCTAATAGACCTCAAAAGTCCTAGGGTGATCCAGGGTTTAAGACATTTCTTTCTATTGGGTACGACACAGGTTATGCTATTATTTTGGATAATTGTCTGCAATTTAGATATAAAATATACAGCGGCTTCGTTAGTATCTGTTATTTGAAAGTATTCATTCCAATCTACCTTCGACAGTTGCTCCTTTATCATGTTATAATTTAACCTATTTTTTGAAATTGTGGAAGCTTTTTTTGAGATATTGCTGTCATTTATTATTAAAAGAATGGGCGAGTGATCAGTCAATTGTTCGAAAATAGCAGTTTGCCATTTTAGCGGCGATTTAATCATAACATGATCAATACATGTCTTGTCTCTTGTGGGTTTGTCAATTCCTTGTAGTAACCCATAAAATGCCATTAAACTTAAATAATAAGCACCATGTGTTGTTATGTCACCGGAAAGAATATTTATGTTTATGTCACCTGTAAATATAATAGTTTTAGATTTTGTATTCTTTAATATGTTATCCAGTGAGTCTATGTATTTAGTAGGATTGGAAAAGCAAGGTGGTCTATACGAGCATATCAAGGTACAATTATCATGCAAAGCCAAAACCAAACAATTTCCTTCTTCAATATCTGGTTCTGTTGCCGTTGCCGATATACCCTTTCGTACGTATACTACAATACCGTCATTTATACCACGGGATTAGGCAAGAGTCATAACCAAGTAGATAAGTATTATGTTCTTAGAAAATATTATCGAGGTTTACAAAAACAGATATTAAAAAACGCAATTAGGATTAGATACATATATTTTAGGATTGTCCGCAAAAATAAAACACAATTAATCGCGGCGAAAGCAAGTTTGAGAATTTAAAAAAAACTTTAAGAGAAAAGTTCAAATTAGATACCTATAGTATCTCGACGACATTCTGTAATCCCGATGTGCACCTAAAACAAGTAAAAAGAAACTGTTTACTACATACAACAAACAAAATGTTAAAATTAAATCTAAAAATACCGCGAGTAGCCTAGCTAGAAGACATTTGAATGAATCATCCCTTGACGTATCCAATTAATTATCGTAACTTTTCAAACGACAAGCGAATGACTGTTGACGTATTGCCTCAAATCAAAGCAAGATGCCGCACGAGCGTTGTTTTTTTCCGAGAATACGGTGGAAACGGGGATCGGCTAGTCTCGTACAGAATTAAACCTTGTTTAGTTTGGTCGTCGCCCTAAATAGAGATCTCTTCCTTCCTAATGATTTACAGTTTACACGCACATTAAATTGCTGTTTTCCGCGCTTGTGTAACCAATTCTATATTCAATGGTATACTATAAATACAAGCGGCTGAAACAGATATCGATCATGTTTTTGTGAAATCCACTAGATATTTCTTGTTTGGTCTTATTTGTAAATAGGGGTTTTAAATTTTAGTACTTAGATATGTCTATGGTCGGTTTGGTATCCCAAAAAAATTGAATGTTAGCAACTGTTTTCCCAACCACAGGCCTCAACATAGCCCATTTCTGCAAAACAAATTGGTAATAAATGTCCACCTAACATTTTGCGCATAGGCATTTTTTGGAAATTGATGTCACCACTAATGAGACAATCGACCGAAGCTGCGTTCTTTACGAATGTTTTTTAATAAAAATCTTTATATAATATTGAATGTATGTACTCCAGACAAACGCCAGACGTTGTTTTCCAGTGAAATACCAAATGATTCGTTGACAATACTATTCAATTGTTTTCTATAAGTAACACGGAAGACAATAGAAACTTTGATTAAGAGAGATCCCGGCCTGGATAAACGTTTAACTGTGGTGCTGAATGCAATAAAATAATATTTTCAAGTTTCCATTCTGCGTGTTATTAAGACGGCCTGGACCACTCGGCCACCCCTGATCACATGAAAGCAAGAATTTACAATATTCCTTATAAATTTATTAAATTTTCATATGATTAGGTTTAAAGTGGTGTAGGTATGATACGCGTTTAAAAAAGGTAAGCTAGTTCATCAGCGTCAATAAGAAGCTCAATATAAAAAAATACACATTTCTCTATTAATATTCCGAAATTGTCATGACAACCGCTATGACAAACAAGTTAAAAATATTAGCGTTCTTTTATTAGAATTTTATATTTAGGTCTAGCTTTTGTTTTTATCTAGCTCTAAAAAACAAAAGCTGTCACAAACAATTTGGAACAAATCGTCTAATTACCACATCTTCCTGTCTTTAGCTATCTTATATTATATGTGGCTATACATTGGCACAGATGCAACGGAAACAAGTGACGCACAATATTCGCGTAATCTATAAATACGACTAATATTTAAATAGATGTTGGTCCATGTAACTGAAGTCTATTTATGGTAGTTACGTATTCGAATTAATACAGCTATTTAATTCAGATGTAACGGGAGGATTGAACATATTTCATATCTTTACAGATATGAAATATGTTCAATGTTCATCCAAGTCTTATTATTATTATACTTTAAACTTTAAACATTTATGAAATTTATAAAATGAACACGCGTAATCAATATAGGTAGAGATAACAATCCATTTAATAAATAATTAGTTTGATGGGTAACGGTCAGGTTTATACAAGAATTAAAAACTTGGTTAAAAATACTACCAATTTCGTATTATAGAGATTAGATTGCTTTAGAACTGGACATAATCACGATTCACGACAATATGGAGGTCTATTTTATTTCAGATTCGATTAATTTTCTACAAGAAAATGTACCAATGCTTTCTGGTTTCGATGATAATAAGATTTAGATTTACTTAACTATAATATCGTTCTAAAATCTGTTAAAAATGGATTGGTAATAAAATTTCAGGTCGACATCCCGCTAATTACATACCTACGTAGATAGAATCTATTTTTATTAGTACCTAACGAGAAGTAGACACTAAAAATACAAAACTATTGCAAAAATATCTATTTGTGAAATCGTCGCTTTTAACTTTTTTTATTGTTGCTGTTACAAATAAATCAGCGCCAGCTTTTCATAAATTCTGTCCCGTCTGAAACTGTACGCAAGAGAGGAAATTATTATCTATTTAGGTTTTATCGTATTATTATATTATTTCAATGTTAATTTTGATGTGGTAGGTCAAATTTTATTCACACGTAGAGCACATTCCTTACGAATTTAGTACTATGAAGATACTACTTCAGAGTAGCGTTTGTACAAAGCAACCTAGGTACAAAGAATCAGTGCATCGGATTTAAATTCATATGAACGGGTAGTATGCCTATATCTACAACAAATAATTTTTGTGGCATCACATTTGTTTTATGCGACGGCTTAAAATACACATATACCTACTAAACAGATTGCGAATGCAAAGCTCACCTTCCTCACTTTCGCAATGAGAGGTAGGTAGCAGAAATATTGCACCCAACAACAATTTAAGGGGCCGCACGATCCCACAAACCTATCATCACGATTTCTGCAAACCAATGGATATTTAGAGATCGACCTTGTTTTATTTCGATCCTCGATCAGGCAGACGTATACTAAAATATAAATCGAGCAGATTTAAAAGCAAGGAATAATGGTGTGCGCAGACACCTGGATGGATCAGTTTGGAGTTTCGCCAGCGAGATAAGAGCCGATAAAGTAGGACTACCAGGAAGGTGTTAGGTGATACAGGATATGTATAGATTTATTGCATACAGTTTACAATTGGCCAGTGAATTGGTACACAGAGATTAAAAAGTAAAGACAAACTTGGTCTTTCATCTGAGAACTGATGGTGTGGTCCAAAGAAAAACATCAATCCACAAGTTACGAAAATGTCATAATGAAAGTGGTATGTGCCAGAACAAAAAGTTTAACGATAATTGAGATGCATTTAGACTGGCGGTGGATTGTCGTTAAAGTTCTCATAAAAAGCCTAGTCTAAACAGTGACGCTTATAATAAACAAAACAAAAATAATATTATGCAGCACACAAGAGATTTACATACGTTCATTTTTTATTACGGGAACCATGAATCAGCGAATATTAATCCAATAAGCCTAACTAACAATGTTCAACAGCTGAGATCTTAACGTTTCGTTCCAACGCTGTTAATGTGTTTGTGAACTACATTTTTTGGTATAATAATTTTAGTAGTCCATTAAAACGTCTATGTCGATGGATGTAAGTCATAAAAATATCGCGCTTTGTTATTCTCTCTGCAAATCAAAAGAGATTTTAAAGCGTCTTGATGAAAATTGTTTCTGCCTCAAAAATAACATTCAGTTTGTAAGTAATTTATCATTATAACAAGCTTGGGTAAACTTCATATTTATGACGAGTCATTTTGAAATATCTACTCGTTATAAATTGGTAAATAAAATAAAAACAAGTTCATATTTTTCAGTCAAATTTGTTATTTAGTAGGTACGTTTATGAATGCCTCCTCATTTATCATCTTACAATACCTACATGGCGGCATCTGCATGCAAAGTAGATTATTTTCTTTAAACTGTGTCAAGAAGACTTGCTTACATAATATTCGGAATTAGATATTAAATATCTAATTCCGAATAACATTAAATTTTATCGATAATAACTCAGAGAAGAATATACTTAATACATGCCTAAATCCAAAACTTATGGGTAGTTACTTATCTAAAGTTTTATTTCGTTTATGAGCATATCTATGTAGGTACTTATTTGTGTAATCATATATCCTTCTGGGACCCAAGAACTAAAAAGTTATAGTATATAGGTACCTATGTGATTTTTGGAATAGACAATAATATCGTCTCAGACTTCAGAGACAAGCTAGCTATTTTACCTACTAGATCTATGTTTTTTCGCTTTATACGATTAATATTCTTTGGTCTAATTTGTCATTATTCTACATATCCATACTAATATTATAAATGCGAAAGTAACTCTGTCTGTCTGTCTGTTACTCAATCACGCCTAAACTACTGAACCAATTTGCATGAAATTTGGTATGGAGATATTTTGATACCGGAGAAAGGACATAGGCTACCTTTTATTGCGAAATATGTACCACGGGCGAAGCCGGGGCGGACCTCTAGTATGAAATAAATCCCCCATTCTTTTTACCGCGTCAATTTCGGTAGGTAATTATCTAAAATTCCAAACTATTTAAAAACCTGTAGAATTCCCAGAAGATATTTACTGAGCGCAGACGATAAAAACGTCGTGATAATTATAGGATTTCTTAAAAATAGTTACGAAGCATTACCGTCACAGCCGGGTAACGAACCCACGGGATTTAATTCACTTCCTTCGTGCGTACTTTGCATTCCTACATCTCCTAGTATTTACATAAACCGATTTGTTTATACTGCTAGCTGTACTTACATGTAAAAATAGGCCACTTGCCAAAACATGGATATCCGTGTGTTTAACTAAACTTTTCTAACGCAAATAATTTGTTGTGAGAAACAATGAATGATTTGTAATGTTTCTGTACATTTTGATTTCATTTTAAATGTCTGCGTCGGATTTAATAATTCAATTTTGCTGGTTCATTGGACTAGTAATTTAAGAATACACAGAAGTTTGTTGTGTTTTGAGAGATGGCAGTCACAGGGAACTGGGAAGGTACTTTTTCAATAGCTATAAATGATTACATTGTTACTTGTGACATATTATTATAAAATTCTCCTAATTTCTAATAACGTACAACACACTTACCTAATATTATAGTATTGAATTTCACAGGCCTTTCAACAGCCACAAGTGACAGGACAACCCATACAGAACAGTCTGAAGACAGAAGAGTTGAAGAAAGTTCTCCATAAATTTGTCTTTTTCCGCTTTGCTGCTGATGCGTTGCACATTGTCAACAGCAAAGTGAAAAGGTCTCCTTTATGAGAACTTACTCCGGTTGCGAAGATGGACCAACGTAGTACAGATCAAGATTTCTCAAGATGGCAGCTATTCAATGTCTTTCTTTATAAATAGGCACAGTGTATTTTATTTAATTAATTAATTAGTTCATATTGTATTTTTTCTTAATATAAATATTTCGTAACTGCGTTGAGGATCAGCTCAACGCGGCTTCGCGTCATCAACATGTTATTTCCTTCCTCTTTAATTTTATATTCCTTCGTTTAAAGTTTTTACTCGTGTCGGAAGTGCACATGAATGTATATTTTTAATAAACATAATATCTGTTTTATGTAATTTTATCTCGTCGTTACAAAATCAAACCTTCAAAACATTACTGCTTTTCATGCTTAAACTCAACAGTCTACGCCCTAGGTAAGTATCTACGTTATTCAGTTGGTAAGTATTTTCCTTTATTTATTTGCATATCAATATCATTCATATCTAAGGATATTTAATACTGTGATTGTTGTGAGAAATAACGATCGTACAGTACCTACTTAGGAACTTCATTTTTTATGTACGGATAATGTTTCATTTATGTAGGATTTATAAAAACAGTCAGACATTTTTTTTAAAGAAAGTAAGTATTTTCGAAGATGTGGGTACTTTCATAGGTATCAAAAAATAAACACCTGTAACTATACCTAACTAGAGCAGTAAATACATTGATATAACCGCATCAATCGCTCCCGTTAGTTATTGCCTCGTGAATTCCACCCACATCGTTACTTTGTATTAAATAAACACACGTGCAAAGAATAAATTAAAAATTGGCAACAATTGCTGGATGTGGGAACACACCACGTCTATGTTTATTATATGTACATGTAAAACCACAGAATTACCTATCCCTGGAAGTTTTATGAAGATTAAGGTAGCCGTAGGTTTGGAAATTTTCTTACCGAGTAATGGTACGTATAAATGAAATTCATTTTAAAATTTTAGCACAGATAATATAGTTAGTTAATATGTATGAATTATGTACCTGTAAGAATTTATGACAAAAGGTTCATCTATAGGTACTAATATTATAAAGCTGAAGAGTTTGTTTGTTTGAACGCGCTAATCTCGGGAACTACTGGTCCGATTTGAAAAATTCTTTCGGTGTTAGATAGCTCATTTATCGAGGAAGGCTATAGGCTATATATCATCACGCTATGACCAACAGGAGTGGAGCCACGGGGGTGAAACCGCGCGGAGCATCTAGTATACAAATATATTGGAAAGGGAGCCAAACAAAACATGTTGTTTTTCGGCAGGTCAGCCACCTCATTTATAGATATGGTAACCAACTCACCACCCCCGCACATAAACACTAGCAACACTGGTGGTGTTGTAGATGCAAATAAACAGGACACAGGAAACGGAAAATACTACGTACACATTAAGAGTGTGTTTGAAAGCTTGTGAATGTTGAAATACTTCATGTGAAATTCTCTGTTCCGTTAATTTACGTATTTCAGTTCATAGCGTCCATTTAAGATATATACATAACTAGCTTTCCGCCCGCGGCTTCCCCCGCGTTTTCAAAGAAAAACCCGTTCCCGTAGGATTTTCGGGATAAAACCTATCCTATGACCTTTCTCGGGTTTCAAAATATCTCTATACCAAATTTCATGCAAATTGGTTCAGTAGTTAAGGCGTGATTGAGTAACAGACAGACAGACAGAGTTACTTTCGCATTTATAATATTAGTATGGATATGTTATCTTTTTGAAGGTTGTGACCGAACAGAGAATAGAGACAAGATCAATATTGTTTAAAAAGCCTAATTGGTCACAAACGACATGTGCTGGGCGTTCTTTTCTACATTAGTCGCTAGAAAAAAAATACAATCATTCATTACTAATTACAGATTCTTGCGGCAATTTTTTACAAGCAACCTGTCGTTAATTTATTGCATATGTGATTGGTAAAAAATATATATATATATGTATATATATAGGTAGGTCTACGTCTGCAATCGAGGCAATAGTGAGTAGTGATATTATGTCTAGTTTCAAACTACCCCCCAAATGTTTAGTAACTTAATCCTCCCTCGTATAAAAATCCTTACACTTAACGGACGTATGATTCAATCCCATTTCCACATATTCCGTATATTATACCTATGTATATTCCATAGCGCCGGAATGGGTACGTCATCACCTTATCGAACGCACGACTTGCGAACATAAAATCGACCACTTGTCTTAAATTAGCAAGCGTATTGTAAATCAGGCGGGGCCAGCATTACGCCATTCAATACTGAATAATTTTAATGGGAACTTCTTCGATAGATTTAAACTAGGTGATTCGATTATTAGTTATTACTGATATTTGTGATATTACTTACCCATATCTTTAAAAACGTCGTTTAGAAGCCGCATCTGAATTTAATCTTAAGCAGAAAACAAAAAAAAGCGAATGATTTCTCGATTCGTTAAAAATAATTAACACTTTTTACTTTGAATTAAAACTGAGTTTTTATAAATTGTTATACCCTGTAGGTTAGGTTACATTTGTGGGCGGTGTCTATCATCGATAACTACACTGTGAGACGCAAGCTCAGTTGCACATCAGTTGCCTGCTATTTATATAGCAATAAAGCAATAAAATGAATCATAATTCTACAAAGAAATAAAATAATGCATCCAGAAATTGACCTAGCTTCAGTATCAGGTGAGAAATTGTCTGTTATTTTTTCCTTCCCTCACACATGCGCTTAGACTCCGCCCCTTCTCGTAGCAGCGAAAGCTGATTGGTTGAACGTTGATGTCACTTTCATCAGTTATTTGATATTTCTACCAAATATTGCCTGCATTTTATTTTATAAATGCGTTAAAAACTAAATATATTTAAAAATAATCTGGCTCTATCTAATAGCCGAATAAGTTGTTCTTTTTTAAAATAGGTTTTTTTTTTCTATTTACGAATTGCAATAGAATAATCATTAATGCTATAATATAATGTAAATGCAATTCGCTACAAATGCATTTTTTTTTCTCGGCAAGAAGATATAAATAAGATTATTAGGATAATTCCCTTCACCAAAATGAATTTGAGTCTGGCAACAAAGTCATAGAAATTTGGCGCCACGCCTCCAAACGGTTCTGCGTGCCCAAAGCAATGACGCAATACGCGCTAATTTATTAAACTGGCAAAGATTTATAACTCCTAAGTCTCAATTTTATAAGCAATTGTTTTGAGTAAAATATAATCCTTCCTACGTAAGGCCATAATTTTCGCACAGCTCTAACTGCCAAAACAATATTAAAATGTAAATAAAATATAGCTTTCAATACGTATTTTTATTTTTGCTTGTATATACAACACAAATACATTTTATGGGTGATATTTATGATATTTATCGAATATTAATGTTCATCCAAATGTGAATATACTCTTCTTAATTTTTCCCGCTTATTTTTATTGGCGTGACGTTTTTCTTGTTTCCAGGGCTTGCTGACCATTTTATCAGTTGTCTGCGCTCCAGAAATCCTGAAAAACATATTATATTTCAAATGCAATTTTCAATTCTGCACCTGGCAACAATAAACGATAACCGTCTACTTTATTGCACTATAAGTCACTCCAACTGAGTGAGGAATGCTAATTCCATGATATGAATCATCAATTCAGATGCCTTTGAACATTCCTTCAAGAAATAATTGTTTACAAACATTGAATTCATATCAATCGGCACATTTTATTTCGAAATTAAATGATTATCCAACACCTGATATACCATTTGAAAACACCTTGTATTTCATTAAATAGAGTGTAATGCCTACATAATACCACAGAATGTGCACATAATAATCCTAGAGATGAAAGAGACAGCGTTAAATATTATCAATTATATTTAAGGGGAACCTAAATAAACTTTTGAAATGGTCACCCTGGACCGGAGCCAAGCGTTAATTCATAAAATTTAACTAGTTTACGAGGAGACGGAGGGTTAACGATCGTGAAAATTGCTCAAAAGTATATTTGTGCGCAATAATTTGTCCAGTTCTAGAAATGTCCACAGTTCCAGTACATTCCAGAATTACTGTACTCACTGTCGGTTTAAACGTGCTTTTTGATATATAATACTTAATTATGTGTTTTGGTTCACTATCGTAGCCTTTGTAGCCTTTTAAATGATATAGAATGAAAAAGGCATTTCTTATTATCTGAATATTCACACTTTTGCAATTTTAGCTTACTCGTCGTTGTTACGTCTCATAATACGAAACGTTCAAAGCATTTCCTCCTAACATTCTTAAAAATACTTTTTGAAAACTCGTATTTTTGTTTAATATGATGAAACATGGAACATATTGAAAGCGCAATTTGTTTACAGCGCATAATATAAAACCTATAATTCTCGTTTAATGTATTTTCTATTTTATTTTTCAGTCTACGTGAAGCTTATCTCGATTATTCTCAAGGTACAACTCCCGTGTAACACAAATAAAACGAAGCCAACAACAGAACAGATTGCATTTTTAACTTTAATCAAACTCAAAACAAAATTTCCCAACATTTTCCGTTACCATCCAAAACTCATTTAATCCGGTAACCGAATTCTTCAGATCTCTATTTGTTTAGATATAGTTGAAGCTTGCTAAAGCGTAAACTCTAACGCATTTAGATTGAAAAACACTAACCACGTGTTTTTAAAATAAACAACTTTAAGACTTACATATTCTTTGATACTTGCACATCTTTCAAACATACATTATTCTCAATGTTGTTTCGCGAGAGAAATGCGTCCATTTCGGAAAATTTGGAAACGTTTTAAATATATTTATTGCTCGTGTATCTCGTTACAAATTGCGTATAAATAAGTTGAAAGAATTGGGTTTATGAGATTCGACTACAGTTTTTTTAATCTTTAAAAGCTGTTTAGTTTTAACCGAACAAGTGATAAATGATTTCTGTTTAATATGACAAAAGTGCTTCTATAAAAGAAGTTTAGTAGTTTTCATAAAGTTTATGTAAACGCAATACTATTTCTTGGAGGACGTATATACGTTGTTAATTATGAAGACACATTACTCCCTTTTGAGGCAATCATTTCTATTTCAGTATTTTGGCTTTACGTCGTCGGCGTAGTTTTTAGATCATCATCCTGTTTTCTATTATTATTAGTTATACCTATTAAATACCATTGTTTTAAATGTGTATACAAAGACCAAAGACCAATAAACATTTGAAATACATGTTACTTCTTATAAAAAGTTTCGGTCACATTCTAAAAAGACAATTAATTTTCTTCTTCTTCCTTTTAAATATTTTTAAATATTCGAAAGATAATAAATTAAATTCTTAATTTACAGCTAGAGTAAAAATAAATATTTAAGAATAATTAAGCATTTATTTAAATAACTTACCCCAAAATAGGTTTTCCTTTAACATGTGCACCACTTTTCTGCATCGCGAAGAATGCGTTGTCAATTTCAGTCGATTTGTTCAACCAACCCTGTGTATTATTTAAAAAAGTTAATTAATTCAAAAAAAAATTTAATATCAAATAATTCAATGGACACATATGTATATATATAAGTTCCCAAGTTTCTACAAAATACAATTAGAGAATATATCTCACATTTTTTAGTTTGAATTAAATCTGTCCGTTTAAAGTGGGCCCAAAATCGAGTCTAGAGGGTCGGTTACAAACATAGACGTGAAGCTCGTAAAAATGTGTAAAAATTGATCAGATCAGACAGTTTACTTTCAAATATATGGAAATGATGAATAATGTATGGAAATGAATATAGTAATAATGTGCTTACACACAATAGTTCTTTAGCATCATCAATATTTTATATGATTTGAAAAGAGCGAAATACAGAACACAGCTATAGTTGAATAAATAAATATTTCACTTTGAGTTTGAGTTTAATTTATCCCAGTCCTTTCCTACATTCCCATCATAAAACCTTTCTCTATGCATTTTCCATTTTTAAATAAACTACATTAAAAAATACAAAATCACACCTTAATACCTAAACAGATTTAAATGAACATTATAAAAAAGTATATAATAAGAATTTAATAAAAGATATCTTTCCCATTATTATTTTAGCCAATAAGGACATAGAAATAACTGAGTAATTAAGACTCGTTAAAATTAACGCGAAAGAAGACGAAAAATCAATGAAAATTAAAATATTGCATCCTAGATAACACTAAATACAATGCACCTGGAATCAATGTGTTTCATTTATTTTCACCTTTTCGACAGAATAGGCAAGTAGCTCGTATTTATAACTAGAATTACACACACACACATGTTATTGTATGTTATTTCTGTATTTGTATTTACTTATGTGTGAGCAATACAGTTTGTATGTTTTTAGTATTTATTTATATGCTTTTTATGTGATTTATTTTTCTTTTATGTGTACACTATCTTCCCAAATTTGCAACTGTAAACTTTATGCTTGGTACTGGTTGCTTGGAAGAAATTGCTATTTAACAATAAATCCGCCAATTGCTTCTGATATCCTTGTATTGTAAAATTAAAAATTGTGTGCAATCTATACTAATATTATAAAGAGGAAAGGTTTGTAATTTGTATGTATGTATGTATGGTTTTCACGCATAAACTACTGGACCGATTTTGATGAAATTTGGCACAGATAATCTTTAGACCCTGAGAAAGAACATAGGCTACCTTTTATTGCGAAATATGTACCACGGGCGAAGCCGGGGCGGACCGCTAGTAAAGAATATATAACTAAAGTAAATAAATAAATAAATAAATACCTCAACAGCCCTAGCCTCCCTCGGGGTGGGTTTCCTCGTCTCATTCTTCTTATCCTCTATCAATATTTCAACAGACGCAGGTTGAAAGCCCGGCGGTAACTGTTCCCAGTGTAATCTACCACTTGCCGCATCTTTTAGTAATAATCTAGCCGATCTAGATTGATCTGGCTGACCAGCTGCTGTCATGAAGCCTCTATTGACTGGAGAAGAAACATTTAAAATATTGAAGAAAATTAAAAAAAATGTTCAGAAAAAAATAAAGTACACCTTCGTTACATATTTTCGTCATTTAATATTATAAATGCGAAAGTAACTCTGTCTGTCTGTTACTCAATCACGCCTAAACTACTACACCAATTTTTATGAAATTTGGTATGGAGATATTTTGATACCCGAGAAAGGACATAGGCTATTATCCCGGGAAAATGACGCAATCCCGGAAATCACACGGGAACGGGAACTATGCGGGTTTTTCTTTGACTGCACGGGCGAAGCCGCGGGCGGAAACCTAGTTCTAAATAATAAGGGATTTACGCTTTGGTGATTGATGATAGTATATATAATGTATAAATATGTGCCTTCTGAGTAAGGTTGGAGTTATTGGTTGGCTTATTGTGAAAATTGAGAAACTGTCTAGCTATCAAATAAAATGAAAACATTTTATTATTGATCAAATTATAAAAACCAAAAAATTAATTATATACCTACATAGATTGAAATTTGAATTCTTCTGTAAAGAAATTAGAACGATATTTTATTTATTAGATTATCTCCCTAAGATTATCAAATATACTAGTTTAGTAGTTAAAAAAAACTCACAAGCATGAGCAGTCAGAATCATCTTATATTCAAGATCGGTAGACTCATTTTCTGGTAAAAGCAGTCCATATTTCTCTTCAAACGTGTGTTTACTGACCAATTGACAAAGACGCGCCATTGCTGCATCGTGAGCTCGCATCTATAAGAAAATAATTGGTTATAATTAAAAAAAAAAAAAAATATATTAACATTTTTTGGAAAATTATTGAAGTGAAACTTCTTTATCGGGGTTGTAAAAAAATTTAGTGTAACATTTTTTCGTTACGCGTGACATTTTTCCGTTACGCGCCATCTTTTTTTTATCCCTACCACGCGTGATTCGACGTATTTCTGTAAAGATGCATATAGTAAATTATTTTTTGAAAAATAAGGTCATAAAGAAGTTTCACTTCTTACGTGTGTACACTAGTACACGCACACATTATTTTTATAAATGGAAGCATCTTATGAAAAAATAGCATAGATATTTTAACACAAATACATTAAGGTTGATGTTCCGACCGTCCCTCCATACATTTTTGATTACCT
>CAJQZN010040500.1:43597-75760 GCA_907164685.1 Colias eurytheme
AGCGGGACATTGGCTGGGAACAGATCGTAGCAATCACCTTAAAGCAAGGGCCATAGCTGGTATCATAACAATAGTAATAGGTACTCAAAAAAGATATTAAAAGACAATATTACTGGCAGAATTGTACAAACTACAAACCAAAATTACCATTAAATAAAAATTAAATTGAAGAAAATATTAAAAAATAACACTTATCGTTTGACATATTACTTTAAATTAACATTAAATCAGTACATTTTAAAGGTCTTGAAAAAAACTCACAAAAGCATCATCAAAAGCCCTTTAAAATATGTATTATCCTATACAAACCTGGTCAATCGGCAACACAGCTGTGAGCAATAGATCAGGAGCCACTGCATACGCTGGCAACACTAACCCAGGACAGTCTAGTAACTCTATATCATTGTCGAGGATTAGTGACTGTATGTGCCTTGTGTGTCCAGGCATTGAACTAACACTAACCTGAAATAAAAATATAAAATTATCTGCAGCCTTATATATTTTCATTTATAACAGAAAAATCCCTAATGTATTGGAAAAAGAAGAAAAAAATAGAGAATTTTTTTTTTGAGTTATATTGAAAACTTTGAATAGTTACTAAACAAAAGGCTATTACAATAACATAAAGATACAAAAATCATTGTTTTATAAAATAAAATAATCTATACTAATACTATAAAACTGAAGTGTTTGTTTGTTCGTTTGAACGCGCTAATCTCAGGAACTACTGTTCCAATTTGAAAAATTTCAGTCTTAGATAGCCCACTTATTGAGGAAGGCTTTATAGGCTTTAGGCTATAAGCTATATTATATCATTACGCTAAGACCAACAGGAGCGGAGCCACGCCAGTGAAACCGCGAAGCGCAGCTAGTAAAAATATAAGTGCTTAAAGGGAACTTATTAAATATGCAAATATAAACATGTAAAAATACTCACTTTCTTAGTCTGCATTAACACATTGACAGTACTAGATTTCCCCACATTAGGGTAACCAATCATGCCCACAGTCAATCTAGGAGGGTTCTTCAATTTATCCACTTTCATAGCCTTCAGAACCTCCACTAATTTATCCCTCCCAAATATTTCATGTGAATTACAAACATTGCTAACATTTAGTTCCATATCTTCACTAATACCTTCTAGATTATCATTTTCTACTTCTTTAACTTCAAAAGGTTCTATAGGTTTCCCTAATCTGAGATTTTCCATAACCTTATCTAACACTATTTGAATTGCGTCTAATTTATTAGCTGTGCTTGTAACGGCTTCATTTATAACTCCTAAATGTTTTTTGAATGTTTCTATGTCATCTTCTGTTTCTTTTATTTCATCTGGTTTTGTTTCTTCATCAGAAACATCATCATCATCAGAAATAGATTCTGTGCCAGAGTCAATATTGGTGTCTGGTTTTTCTATTTTTTCCTCCTCTGAAATTTTCCTCTCTTTTGTCGTCTTTGCCGCTGAGAAAAATATTATTGATATGTTCTGAAATAAAAATTTAAATCATGTTGTTTTTTATGGCCATTTTATAGGTTTTTTTTTATAGTGACAAAAGCTGAATTCTTATTGGAATTTTAAAAAGTAGAAGAGAAATTTTGTACCTCGTTTGTGAAGTATTCAGCCCAGCATTTTCGAACATATTCTGTAGTCAAATCCGCTTTGTTTAATAAAAGAATAATCTTGCACTTTTGTTCAGTTGCATACTTTTCTAGATCTAAACATCTGTCAAATTAAGGAAAATGGAAATTAGCAACCCTATTGTTTTTTTTGTAAGTTAGAGTAATTTAAATTATTAAGTAAATTACTAATTTTACTGTATGTACTTGTACTTGTATGTCTTGTATTGTGAGATATGAATAAATTTTTGAACAAAACATTACTTTTGAAATATGTATTGACTGTGGATAACTAAATTTCCGCTATTGTGTACAATCTCTAAAATTGCAATCTATCTTTAAAATTGCAATCTATCTTTGAAATTGGAATTTATCTTGCAATACCTGAATAACAACGGGTTCCTAGCATCCAAAAGAAGCAGTACCACATCAGACTTCTCGAGTGTCCTCCACAATTGTTTCCACAACTCAATATTCCGTTCATACGGTGTAACGGCCGCTCCAAGCGAAGCTTGCAATTCATTGAGGTGACGTCTCCAGTCCAGGAAGGAGTCCTTCTCCCTGCTTATTTGTTCCTCCGCTGTGATACCTGGGCGCCATGGTGGTCTAAATTGTATAGAACATAAGTTACATTTAAAATATTTAAAAAATATTAATAAATTAATCATGTAAAGGTTTTCAATTGCAAAATGTCTAAAAAATATATTTCAAGTATGTATTTTTTTATATTTTACTAGCGATACGCCCCGGCTTCGCCCGTGGTACATATTTCGCAATAAAAGGTAGCTTATGTTCTTTCTCAGGGTCTAAAGATTATCTGTGCCAAATTTCATCAAAATCGGTCCAGTAGTTTATGCGTGAAATCCATACATACATACATACATACATACAAACCTTTCCTCTTTATAATATTAGTATAGAAGTATAGATAGTATAGATAACATAAATTTGTATACAAAAATTTACATTTGTCAATTTTTGTTTTCTTTCTTTTGGCTAATAATGTGGAGCTAAAGAGATATAAATCAAAGCTATCATTTTCAATTAAGTATGTATAAGGTATGTGTATAATAAATATACCTTCTTGGAACTGTTAATGGCTCATCAAAATCGGGTTGTGAGGTTTGCAGTTCCACAGCACTTGGAGCGGACTTGACGTATTTCACATTAAGCTTCTCTGCGATAAATTCTCGATTTGCTAATTCCGCTGTAGACAAAAATTCTTGTAGAGATGATTCAGCTGTAACTGATTGCAAGTTGAGTCTCCCCCATTCGTATCCATCATTAACTTCTGTTGTGTGCAGCTAAAAATACAATATTATAATCAATAATGTGTTTTTGGAAGAAACTTAATAACTTTTAAGCGTAATAATACATACCATAGTATTATCTTCTACATGACGTCGATGTCGATTTTTAGCAAATCTATCTTTGATTAGGGAACGTCCAAGAGTATCTTTATTTTTCTTCCCCATTTTGGAATGTTTGTGCGTATTCTTCTTTCTTTTTTAATGAAATTAAGGTTATTTCGTTTACAAATAAACGTGCAAAAATTGACAGGCGCAAATTTACTATGACACGTGACAAATGACATTTCCATATTTTGACAAGAATGACGTTTTGGGTTCTTTTTTAGGAAGTCCGAAGTCTTGTTTATTTGTAATGAAATGTGAATAATTTGTGATAAGCTATGTGTTATAAGCCGAATTAAAAATGTCTATAGTTTAAAGCTCGCCATTTTTTTAATTTATTTCGGAGTGAATAAATTACACGTTCCTTAAATGATATTCGCTAATCGCTATTCAACTCGTGACTCGACCACAGTACACGACAAAACATTTATAATTAAAACTCGACACTAGCAAATAGTTTAGTCTTATTGCCATGATAAACGTAAAAAAAAAATTGTTTGACATTGACAGATAAACTATTGATGTTTCGAATTTCCCTCAGAATCAGAATTTCCACTTTCAGTCATGGATTTTTGTTATTAGATTTAGATGTAGGAAAGTAATTTAATTTTTATTCCTAGTTATTTTGCAGCGTCAAAATATATAAATAGCTTTGCATTTTACTATTAAGTTTAAGTGATAATGTCCGGTTATTATGACTATCACCGATGGGAACCCTTGGCCGAATTTAACTTCAATATCGGCGATCAATTCGAAAATCCTGAAGAATCTGACGAAGAAAATAATTACGTTTATTGTCTTTGTAGTAGAGTATTTATAAGGTATTACATATCATAGTTAATAGATATATAATCATAATCGATATTTTCAACAATGTATTTTTTTGGTTAGATTTTACTAAACAATAATTACCCTTTTTAAACATAAATATTCGGTTGGAGTGTAGCCTTGGGGGCGCTATGGAAAAAAGACTTAGACGAAATTTTGAAATTTTTTTTTAGTCAGTATAACATTTATATTTTATGGTTTTTTCGGCAAGAATAGCCTAAAATAAACCCTTTTTATTCTTTGTATTTTTTCTCTAAGGTTGATAGTTTTCGAGAAACTTACAGTAGAACATTTTTTATTCAGATTTTCAGTCAACTATCAACCATAGAGAAAAAATACAAAGAATAAAAAGGGTTTATTTTAGGCTATTCTTGCCGATAAAACCATAAAAAATAGGTATTATATAGACTAAAAAAAAATTTCAAAATTTCGTCTAAGTCCAGATCCCATTGTAAATGAGCATATTATAACTCGATTATCTCGAAAACTATCAACCTTAGAGAAAAAATACAAAGAATAAAAAGTGTTTATTTTAGGCTATTCTTGCCGATAAAACCATAAAAAATAGATGTTACTTTAGCGCCCCCAAGGGTACACCCTGACCAAATATTCCATAAATCTTTTCTACTTGTGACGTACTCGGTGGCGAGAGTCACTTCCATACAACCATTATTTGAGAAAGAGGCTCATTTTATTTAAAAAATTAAGTAAATTATTAGTGATATTTTTAGTAACTACTTTTAAAAATTATTCAGGGATGGAATAAAAACATATTATGTTGAAAACGAATATGGGAGTGAAAGCGATGCAGATTTTATTCAGGGATCCCAATCACAGGAGTGTGAAGATCAATCTCATGTGCATTTCTCGCTAGATACATCTTACAAAGTTAAATGTGATGTAAGTCATTCTTTGAAATAATTTGAATGCATAGATATGCATAAAATTTTCATCAATAAATTTATCAATACTTAATAAATGAAAAATAACAATACTGACCAAAGCTTTATAAAGGTTTAAATTGTGCCTTCCCTTTCTATATTGGTGTAAGTGTTTATATAAACAGATGTTTATATATCTAGATAGATAACTATGATTCTATAACCATAGAAATTATACATACAGTTTTGGAAATTTATTATACCTATTCAACTACAATATTATGCATGTTGTTATTGAGCTCAATCTTTTGTGTCTTTAATTAAACCAATAATTGCAGAAAGATGAAAACGCCAGCTGCTATTGCAGTGCATCCCACACGGATAACTACTGTTCAACCGATGAACATGACCCAGCTCAAATACATAGCTTTCACACAAACACTATTCAGCCTAGTGACAGTGGGGCTGATCTCACTTATCAAGACTACCACTCTGTCTACACATCAACTGACAGAATGGAAAAAATGGATGAAGATACTCCCATACAAACAAACAATATTCAAGAAGATTATCTATCTGAAGATACTTGGGAAAAGTTCTGGGCTGTGAATGGGGAAAGAATCATCTGGGCTTCTTGGATACACAAATATAGTGACTATATTAATCCAGCATATTTAAATGATGGTGAATTGGCAGTTGATGAAAATAACATGATGAAGCAAAATTCAGCAGAGCCAATAAGTGCAGATGTTACAGATTCCAATCAGAAAACAGACAATGTTAGTAGAGAGAGGAAATTCTCATATGATTCTAAAGTTAATCCATATAAAAGGGGATCAAAGAATGACGATTTAACTGACAAAAACAATAAAAATAACACAAACAATGATAAGCAAGATGGTGATGATGCATGGTTGTCTATAAGTAGTAGAAGGCGGTCTTGTTCTGAACATGACAGAATTGTCAGCCCTAGAACAGTAGAAGGAACAGATTCTTTGACTAATGTGACAAAGATTACCATTTCCAGCTGTGATGTTACATCAAGCCATGTAACATCAGAGTCATCACCTACAGATGATTATAGTGTCACATCATCAACATCTGAAGATCAGTTTAATGATCAAACTAGAATAGCTAATGTGGAGGAAAATAATGAACAGGCACCTGCAGAAGAAATGGACACAGAACAGTATTGGCAATTCTTATGGAAGAAACACTTTGGTGAAATTTACGCACTGCATTATGCAAATTATACAGAATGCCACAGTGCTAATAAAATTGAAGAGAAATACGAGAACGGAGAATTGGCTGTAGATAAAAAAACAGAAGATATAAAGACGTTAGATGTTGAATGTGAGAACAGTGAAGGGAATTCACAGGAACTACCATCAGTTATCGAAGTTAGAACTCAAATGGATCAAGTAAATTTGGAGGATAAAGTGAAAAAGCCAAGGAAACGGAACAAGAAATCAAATCGCATCGTTCACTCTGTTGGGGCCTTATTGCAGAATCTGTTGCAAGAACACAAAGATGATACCAGTGGATCGATAGATAGTGAAGTTTGTAAAGCTGATGAAAATGTACCTGATACAATGAATGCAGAAAATTATAGAGAAGGACATGATGCTCAAAAAAGTCAAGATGATGAAGATACATGTGATAAAAAATCTGGAAAATCTACAAGGTAAGTAAAACTTGTACCAGTAATAATAAATAAATGCATTTTACAAATTTTAATAAATTTTTAACTAAAATGTAGTATGATGTAATAATATTATTTTATTACAGATACAATAATCGTCAAATACATTCAGTTGGTGCGTTGCTACAAAATCTAGTAAATGAAAAGGAAAAATATGAAGATAGTAATCCAGTTGATGGTGATAATAACCAAACTGATAACTCAAAAGGCAATAATATAAGTTCCAGAAATGTTACAAGCAGTGTAAGTGAATCAAATAATCAGCGTAGTAAAAAAAATAGTTACAATAATTCATATTATGATGATGGTGATGATGAACCACCAGAGGAAAAACCTGTTACACTAAAAAGAAGGTAAATGTTTAATTGTACAATCTGCCCTTATTTTATTGATTCTTAGGACTGATAAATAATTATTTGAAAGAAGAATAAGTTTAATATTAATCTGGACCTGGAAATATTATGTAATATTATTAATTTATTAATTAAATTTTTTATAAATCAACAACAAAAATAAAACAATATGTAATGTGTAAAAAATGAAAACTTAATTATTAGTGGAACATACCTTATATGTATACCTTCTTGATAGAAGACGAAAAATTGTTCAATGAATGTTCACATAAATTTTAGGCTTTTTTTACCCAATTCAATCAATCTTTTGTTGCAGTCACGAAGTCGATTTAGAAGAATTAACAGCGGATAAGATAAACTCTACCTTTCAAACGATGGGATTCAGTTTTGACTCCGATCAAATGCCTCACGGTGAGCTTGTGTTTCGACGACGATTGAGGAAACTGCGGCTACCACGGTATAAGAAGACCCCAAAGAAAATATATTTTGACGATGATGGGAATCCATATAGTTCAGACCAGGTACTATTTATTATCGCTTTAGTATGCAATCGCTGTTTGATTTTTTGTGCGCTTGTTTTAAGCAGTTACTTGCAGAAAATGCCAAGTTTATTGACCTGAAGACAAATGACAATAAATGTTATGCCTAAGTAACGTTATGTATAAAATTATTTATTAAAGTTTCAGGACAGAGGTCAAGATTTACAAACAGAAGACGAAGGTTCCGAAATTAAATTGGATACTGACAAAGAAAAAGATTGTAATAATATTGATGTTAGTAAAGATATAGCTTTAAAAGATATGTCTAATATTGGTACAAAAGATGAAATAACTAAAGTTAAAAGTGAAGAAATAAACATTGTTGTAAATGAAGAGAATTTAAATGAAAATGATAAGCAAGAGTTAGATGGTGATAAGGAAGGCAGTGATGATATTATGGAAACAAACAGTGAGTTTCTATATAAAATATTTAATAGTAGAAGAAATTCGATTGCTGAGGTAGATTCTTGGGTAGTCGAGAATCTAGGCGTTGCTCTGGTTTGGCAGAATAACGTGGGTTCGAATCCCGCTTTTTGTCCGAATTTTTTCTATTCATTAAAAAATTGTCAAAATATATTTTTATCAATAAATTTATCTATTATCTATCCCTTTACATAAATAATTCTTGAGAAATACACAGCATCCGTAAAAAATATTTTGGTCTTTTCAAATGCTTGCTAATTTTGGTTATATTTTTATATTGGCCTTCAAATGTGTTACAAAATGCTTTATTATTGTGATTTTTTTTTCAAATCAACTATTATTCAGATCAAACGAAACGCCGTAAACGTCAAAAGCGTCACTCGAAGCATGATGTAGAAGAGTGTAATGCAGCTCATATACCAGAGGAGCTGAGAGGTGATCCTAAAATGATGAAATATTGGAAAAAACGGCACTCACTGTTCCATAGGTAAGCATTTATAGTATACTAGGTTTCCGCCCGCGGTTTCGCCCGCGCAGTGAAAGAAAAACCCGCATAGTTCCCGTTCCCGTGGGTTTTCCGGGATAAAACCTATCCTATGTCCCGGGGTAAAAAGTAGCCTATGTCCTTTCTTGGGTATCAAAATATCTCTATACCCAATTTCATGCAAATTGGTTCAGTAGTTAAGGCGTGATTGAGTAACAGACAGACAGACAGAGTCGCATTTATAATATTAGTATGGGTTTATGTTATACTGTACAGTGTACATATATTTGTGGGTAATAACTAATAATTTTCGAATTTATAAATGTTCTGTGATTTTTCTTATTTGTCAGTTAAATATGTGAGAACAAGCTTTAATATAGTGAATAATTCACTATTGTGAAGTCTTTATAGCATTACATTGTTATAAAACTTCTGTTAATCTATTAATAAATCTACTTTGTTTTCGTTGACAACAAACACTTATGCGATTGCATTCGAAATTGACAAATTGAAAAAGATTGAAAAAATCTATCACAAGGTGAAATTTATCATTGATAAAGTGTTTCAATACTATAAAACTAACTATTATAACAGTTAAACACATTTGAAATTGTTTTAGATTCGACGAAGGAATAAAACTAGATCGCGAAAGTTGGTTCAGTGTGACCCCAGAGAATGTAGCTTGGCACATTGCGAATAAATACTCGTATGATGTAGTTTTGGACGCGTTTTGCGGTGCCGGGGGAAATACTATACAATTTGCTCACACTTGTCATAAAGGTATGAAATTTTTTTTAAGTATAAACTAGCCACCCGCCTGCGTCTTTGCCCGCTTTTTCTAAACTTCTTCCAATTAATGATAGTATACTAAAACCTTCGAGAATCCTAGTTACTCTATCTTTAAAAAAACCGCATCAAAATCAGTTGCGTAGGTAGTTTTAAAAATTTAAGCATAAGGTTATAGCCTATATGGACAGTGAAGAGATTTTTTTATACTATGTAGTGATTTATATTATCATCCTATCTTTTGCTGGTCGAAATATAAAAAATCGTAATTCAATTAGTTTTTACTTTCGGATGATCTAACCTAACCAAAAAATCATAATTGACCTAACTTTCCCTAACAATATTATTTTAAAATTAATTTGAATTAAATTTTTGCACAGATTATACAAGTATTTTATCTAAGATTTTTTACAGTTATTGCCATAGATATAGATCCATTGAAAATAGAAATGGCCAAACACAATGCTGAGGTTTACGGCGTCGCAGATAAAATAGAATTTATTGTTGGCGATTTCTTTGAAATGGCGCCAAATTTGAACGCGGATATGGTTTTTCTGAGCCCACCTTGGGGAGGTCCTAATTATTCTGATGTAAGTTTTTTATTTAACGAAAATATTCTAATTACGCTACTTAATTAAATTATGAAAACATATTATTAAAAAATTAGTATTTGTTCACCATTAGAGGCCAACACTTTATTAAGAAATTGTAAAAGTTTTTGTGTTAATATGATCATTTTTTACAAATTTTAAAGGATGATCTATCCATCCCGAGGATACTGCGAGCAACAAACATTACGTAAATTTATGTAATTTTAATTTCTTTACAGAATTCGGAATACGATATAGAAACTATGTTGATACCAAAGCCGGCTTCCGAACTTATGCGAATTGCGCGGGAAATTAACTCCAATGTCACATTGTATTTACCGAGGAACTCAAAAACTGATCAGGTAAATATTTTAAATAGTTCTTTTTAATTTATATATTACCAAATATTTTAACATCTGCATTAAGTTGTGAGATAATGTGTTGCAAATCACAATGTAAGACAGATAAATGGTATAATAAGTAATAACTGTAATATTTAGACAACATTATTATAGCAAACACTTTAAAAATATAATTCTGTGGATAATATTCCACAGTATCATCTATACTATCTATACTAATATTATAAAGAGGAAAGCTTTGTATGTGTGTATCTATGTATGGTTTTCACGCATAAACTACTGGACCGATTTTGATGAAATTTGGCACAGATAATCTTTAGACCCTGAGAAAGAACATAGGCTACCTTTTATTGCGAAATATGTACCACGGGCGAAGCCGGGGCAGACCGCTAGTATATTATAGTATTATTAATATACATTTTCTTTTTAGATTCTTGCAATAGCTCAAGAAGCAGGTGGTACCGTGGAAATAGAACAAAGTTTTCTCGACAGAAGATTTGTTGCTATCACAGCATACTTTTATTAAAAAAATATAAACATCTATAAATGTAGTACAGAATTATAAATTATTTATGACATGTATGTGAAGATTTATTGAGAGGGCATTTAAAATGGCATGTTATTAGTAACCAAGTAGAAACATTATTTTCTGACCAATTCAATCATAGTGACGAAATAGTAAGTGGAAATAAGATATAAAAATGGTATATTATATGGATGTTTATCTTATATTCATTAAGCAGAGGAATTAGAAAAATAGATGTGTTATAGATAGAAAAAGAGAGTTTGTCAAGATGTCCTTTGGTTAGAAAGAGAGATAAAATTGTGGTACTTTTTAATATATTATGCGGGTAGAAAAAAAGGTAATTTCGTCAGAAGAGAAAGATAGGTAACCAAGAAGCTTATATCTAATACACTGGAGATTTCAGATTTACACCAACTTGCCAAGTTAGGTGTGAAAGGGATAAAAAAACATACAGGCGTCATTCAACGTCATATTTTCTTGTTACAAGTTAATGTTCATAGTGCAATCTCCAGTGTATTAGATATAAGCTTCTTGGTTATTACAATATTCTATCTCTTCCTAACTTCAGAATACTAATTTGTTACTATGCTACGGTCGCGAACCAAGAAGTATTTCGTACATTAACCCCGTATATGCTATCTTTGTTGCACCCGCGTAAATAATGTTTCCTGTTCGCAGCAAACATTATTTTTACACAAGAACGACAGAGATAGGTTATACCAAGTCGATGTACGAAATTGTTTGTGGTTTGCAACCGAAGTAACCGTTTTCTACTCTATCTATAACACCTCTATAATTAGGAGTCATGTGTGTATCAATGATTATTATAGATTTTAATTCTTCAATTACGTTGTTACCTCTGTGTTGTAACTTGTAAGTAGCTTTAACATTCTGCACTTTCAAGATATCTTAATGTTGTGTGCTTTATTGTGATAAAAACATGTTTTTATCATGTTTGCAAAAAAAAAACGGGTGACATTTTTTACTATTGATCAGTAATAAGTCATTCATAACTAAAATGCAAGGAATTCATACACACTACTGCATTATGTGTTTGATAATTACTGTTCTTAACAGTATATGATACAATATTGATTTACAAGGTATAACTAGGGTTTCTGATATATATATTTATTATTTGTTATTACCATGCACACAGCTACTACTATTACATGGATTCATTCACATCAATCTGATTATATTTTATTAATGAACAACTTGCATTTAATATTTCTAATTGTATTTTTCTTAGATGTTATCGAAATATGTACACTTAACCCTATCCGCCTTTTGAGTGTTTATTTATAACAATAAGTTATAAGTGTGTAGTTGTAAAATTAGTTCATTTCTAATGCACAAGTATTCTCTACTCTGCTAGACAAACTGTTCAAAAGATACTTTATAAACAACATTATCATATTTTGTTTCAAGTGAAACTATTGTTATATTTATTATACATTATAATAAGAGAAAAAGATTATTTTATTTTTCCAAAATTGAAAAAATAATTGTATGCTCTTTCCCTTTTTTAAATAACTAACCTAAGTCTACTGCAGTCTGCAAAGTTGTCTATTGAACAGTTTGGTCAAATTTAGAATAATTTCTTAAACGGAATACCTACTTCTTTTAACATATCTAATGTTTACAGTTTACAATAAAAATGTGTATGAACCAAATTTTATCTGTACAGAAGAAATATATAACTTGGTGTTGCATTTTTACTATTAGATTAGTAAGTTTTAATGTGATGTAAGCAATACTTGAGAATCTAATAAATATTATAATGATAAAAGAATTTGCATTTCTTATAGAGGAAAATAATAAATGTGTAGCGTGTATAATATAGATTGTCAATCATATTTATTATTTACTTGTCTTTTGAAACCAGAAGTTTTTTTTTATGAAAACTTTTTGTTGCTTCTGATGTTGTATACCTCCTAGGTAGAGTGATTATCATTTATAATAGGTTTGATTCCCATTGCATACAAAGAAAAAAACTTTGTCTGGCAGAACACAGAAGGCTGATGTCCTAATTGTCCCAATGAAAATCGATCAGTAAAACATATGCCCCATTCGGCACTAGCGGACACAGTACTTAACTTTTTTCTTCAAAAGTTCATTACTGAACAATTAATAAGTATTCCTACAACCAACCCCTGAAGCAGGCTTTTTGTCATAAAGAGTATTAAATTAATCTGTATGGTGTAGGCAGAGCATAAACAATTATTTTTTTTACATTTCAAAATAATAATGTGCGGTCTTAATAATTGTGATTTCTGTATATTTTTGTTGTAAAGTACATAGAATTTATTATATGTATGACACAAGAGAGGTGTTTTATTAAGAATGCTTACCCTATTTTCTTGTACTGACTTAATCCTATTTTTTGTTACGTCTAATATTAATTGCATTATTTGGCGAGTCTTTTCCTGGTTTACTTTCTTTAAACAATATTATTGTTTCTGACCTTCATACTTAAATGTGTTTTGATATAACTAATAGAGGATCAGCTAAAATAGCATGCAAGAGTTAATAATTAAAAAAAGGTAAGGCAAAAGTTTTCAAAATTACTTTAATTCTTATTTAATTCTTAAAAATATTTAAATCTATCTTATAATTACAGAACTCTGCTTTACATCAGTATCTTATTTCAACATAAGATTTGTTTTATCTGATTTACAAGTTTTTAATGTACTGTTAGGATCAAACTGGAATTACCTACCTTTAATACAAAAATATGTAGGAAAGTTACACTGAAATATTAGTTTTCAAAATAATTGGTTTCATTTTTAGACTTGACTTGTTTGCTAATAATTCTAATCTACTATTCTTTCATTTCCCCTTCCTCATCTTCCTCTTCAGCTCCTCTGACGTATAAAACATTGTTACACCTGATCAGTACTTCTCCAAGGTTACCTGGAAGCGAGTTGTTAACAGTCAGTAAACAAGAATTCATTTAAGAAACATCCCTATTCTTAATTTCATTCTGGACATCAAATATTTTATTTTATTACAGAATCAGAAATGCGTCCTTATTATAATACTGTGCCTTTATAAAATTATTTTAAATAGGAAGAGTTAAAATACAATTCAAAACATAACCTAACCTGTGCAAGAACCATCGATGATTTCTTCCGTGTTAGCCAGTTGTAAATTCATGTACCCATCAGCAGATACAAGCAGGCCTTTGTACTCGTGACCCCACTTTAATTTAACAAGCACAGCCTTTCCAGTAAGGCTGTTTAGGAAAGGTTTGGGGTTGATAGGCATAGCCGCCGCCATTTTTTAAATTTCTGTAATATTAATAAAAGTAATGTTAACTCACTTAATTATAAATATAACGTATCACTTGTAATAAGTTTGTAATTTCCTTACGTTTTTTTAAGTAAAAACACAAAAATTCAAGAAAGATTCACCGGGTAGGTATCGTAAACGTGACGGACGCCAAATTATTATTTTTTAAATTAGACGTTTGTCTATGCCCAATGTGTTTCCATCGTCAATATAATATAATCTATATTATAATTTTATCATGGAATTATTTATTTTAATTTATCTCTATTTCATTTTGATCTAAATATTTCAAATAAAAATAAGAATTATAAAGAGTAGTTATTATTGAGGTTTCCATATATTATTATTTCAATTAATACAGACATAGACAAAATGCCGCTAATGTCATTTCAAAAATTCCATTGGCAGGTGGCAAGTGGCAACACCTAAATTCGCGACGACGCCGACTTTTACGTAGTAACTAATACTTAATCTGTGACTTTGACAGGCGCTGTTTCATGTTACAAAACTGTGCTTTTATTATTTTATTCGTATTTTAATTAAAGTAAGAGATATTACACCATTGTTTGAAAGTTAATTATAAATCACACAATATGGTTGCTAGAGTAGCAGGTGTTTTTGATGAGAAATTAACAGAAGCCATCGCTAATTCGAAAGTTTTAGTCGTCGGCGCCGGTGGTATAGGTTGTGAAATTCTAAAGAACCTTGTACTGACTGGCTTCCCAAACATTGAGATTGTATGTAATGTGATTGATTACTGTTGTTATGTCATGATTATTCGCTTTTTTAATCAATATTTAATGTTTCCAGATTGACCTTGATACCATCGACGTAAGCAATTTAAATCGTCAATTTCTTTTCCACAAAGAGCATGTTGGAAAATCCAAGGCACAAGTGGCAAAGGATAGCGCACTCAGTTTTAATCCCAACGTGAATATTGTTGCCCACCATGATAGCGTAATCAGGTATAATATAGTTACAGAATTGGCAACTACCCTATCAAAATTAATAGTCTAGTAGAACAGTCGAAATCATATTGTTGTACTGTAGATATATGGATATCAGCTATAAAAAAAAAGTATAATCCACCTTTACCTTGTTATTTGTATGATCTTCTGATTTTCCTATTCCATAAGGTTTTTCTTTATGTCCATTTTCAGTTAAAATGTAAATAATTATATGACTATAGTAGTATAGTTTGTATTTTCTAATATTTAATAATGTATTCGTTTTTTTGTACAGTACTATACCGGCTATGTCTTGTGTGGAAGGCGTCGGTCGCCTCTAGCACAGGTTTATACCTAGTTGAGGCAATCGTCGAGTTCAAATTGTATTGTGTTATTTATTACTTAGTACTAAATAAACAATTTTATTTTATTTTATAGTACATGTATTGATCAACTAATAAAAATAATTACTTTAACACACAATACCAATTCAAACTTAAACTTTCAGCAACGACTATGGAGTCAGCTATTTCAAACAGTTCAACATTGTGATGAACGCACTGGATAACCGTGTGGCCCGTAATCATGTGAACCGAATGTGCCTGGCCGCAGATGTGCCACTCATTGAAACTGGCACTGCTGGATATGCTGGACAGGTATATTGTAGTTTAAGAGTATTGTCATTATGCATTTTATTGAAATACTAGATTTCCGCCCGCGGCTTCGCCCGCGATTTCAAAGGAAAACCCGCATAGTTCCCGTTCCCGTGAGATTTCCGGGATAAAACCTATCCTATGTGTTAATCCAAGTTACCCTCTATATGTGTGCTAAATTTCATCGTAATCGGTTCAGTAGTTTTTACGTGAAAGAGTAACAAACATCCATACATCCATACTTACAAACTTTCGCCTTTATAATAGTATTAAGATCATTGTATTCCCATTTAGTTTGGACATCTATAAAACGTGATTTCTGTTGTAATAACCGTTCTTAACACACAAATGAACAATTTTTTAACAAAATGATTTATTTGTTAAGTGTCAAAATGTTTTAATTCCATAACACGATTAATAAGATTGTGCACTAATAAATGTGTAATAAATTTAATATTATAATTTTGATAACTAATTTGTTAATCTTATGATATTTCAGGTAGAATTAATCAAAAAGGGGCTAACCCAATGCTACGAGTGCCAACCGAAAGCTCCACAAAAGAGTTTTCCTGGGTGTACAATCCGCAACACACCATCTGAGCCGATTCACTGCATTGTATGGGCAAAGCATCTGTTCAACCAATTGTTTGGTGAAGAAGACCCTGATCAAGATGTCAGTCCTGATACAGCAGACCCCGAGGCTGCGGGCGATGCCGGTTCTTCAGCGTTAAACGCAAAAGAAACAGAATCTGGGAACGTCGAAAGGAAAAGCACGAGAATGTGGGCGGCGGAAACGAATTACGACCCAGAGAAACTGTTCACTAAGCTCTTTGGTGACGATATCAGATATCTATTGTCTATGGAGAATTTGTGGAAGAAACGTCGTCCACCTACACCATTGACTTGGGACAATTTGCCGGGGAAAGACGATCCGCCGGCAAAACACTCGGGGTTGCCAGATCAGAGAGTGTGGTCTGTACATGAGTGTGCACAGGTAAAGATTTTTTATTTAGTGCTCTTATAAGTATAGTTTATAGATAAAACATTGAGGTTTTGGTTTCTACTCCGAATATTAGAAATAATATCTTTTAATTTTCAATAATATGGGCATGTTTTCACCAATCTACGACAAGCACCTATTTTTCGAAAAAAATTACAGTTACTATTTAGTATCTTAATGATAGTAATTATTTATTGGTAAAATTATCACACTTACTTTAAGTAAAACTGTACAAATATATTTTTTTTTATGAGTACCATGTAAAGTGTATTTATTTCTATAGTAAATTGGTTTTCTATAGTAAATGTTTGAAATAATTAATTACACACACATGTTTTAAAACTATTTTCTTTGTCTCAGGTGTTAGCATCCAGCTGCAAAGAGTTACAAGCTGATCTAAAGAGTAGGCCAGATGGAGATCACTTAGTTTGGGACAAAGACGAGAAAAGTGCTATGGACTTTGTTACAGCGTGTGCTAATATTCGCGCCCACATCTTTAATATTCCTTTGAAGTCGAGATTTGAAATTAAATGTAAGTTTTCTATGAAATTTCCGTTATTTTTTAACTTTATCAATTCTTATATCTTAAAGCTAAGAGTTTTTTTGGTTACTTGAATGCGCTTATCTCAGGAACCAGCGGTTTCAGTTGAAGAATTATTTCATTGTTAGATTGTCCATTTATTTGTCTATTTATGGAGATAGAGTATATTCAAGCTTAAACCAATAAGAATGGACTAATACAAATAAAATCGTGGAGCACATCTAGTGTAATATTATATGGTACAATTTTATAATGAAATTGAGTTAAGTATGAATATTTAACACAATATGGAAAGTTTATTATCTCCATTTGTAATGGTTCATAAATTTCTAGCTTTCTCTTTTCTCCTGCAATAACTTGGAAGTCCATGGGAAATATGACTATAATGAAGGGATAGTGTTATAAGTTAATTGGCATATATTTTTGTATATAATTTATACGAAATTTATAAAAAGGGAACATTTGTGATTATGATTGCTTGTAATGTTATCACACTGAACAACTGGACCAAATTCAAAAATTCTTTTACCATCTACATGTTTCTTGAACCACATAGTCTACTGTTAAATATTCTAGAGTTTTCCCATCTAAAATACCGTTGCGATTTATTTTTAACTAGCCTTCCGCGCGCAGCCACGTCCGCTTTATGGAAAACTTAACAAATTATATACTAAAACCTTCCTCAAGAACCACTCTCTCTATTAAAAAATCACTCATCAAAATCTGTTGCGTTGTTTTAAAGATTTAAGCATACAAAGGGACATAGGGACAGAGAAAGCGACTTTGTTTTATACTATGTAGTGATTCTTACAAAAAAAAAATATTTTATATTTTTTTTATTTCTAGCAATGGCCGGCAACATAATACCAGCCATAGCAACAGCTAACGCGATCGTAGCTGGTCTAGCGGTTATCCGTGCGCAGGCGATACTCAAAGGGGATATAGAGACGTGTACCAGTGTGTATTTGAGGCCTAAAGTCAATCATCGGGGACAACTGTTTGTGCCTGAGAAAAGTGAGTCGAATTTTATTTTGCTCGTTTTTACCCATTTGAATTGTAAACCATATGTGAATCCACGTGAATATGTCTGTAAAATTGATCCTATTTATTCTATTTAGTTGTAAAGTGACAAACACATGCAGAGAAGAATATAAAAATAAAGATTCATAAACTGTATTTGCATAAATTTATATTGCAAATATTCACCTATCACAGCCTTAACAGTGTTTATAATGAAAAATTTAATAAAATTGTAAATGAGATTGGTATTAAGAACCACCTTCTTCAAAAAGTTGGTTTTGTTGATTAGATGTTAAAATAAGACCCATGAAAACAGTTCCCTATAAAACTAAAATAATGATGTCATTTAGCAAACCTGCATAGTTGTTGATGACAAAAAAAAAAAACATTTAAAAAGAACGCTATTACACTAAATACGCTATTACACTAAATTCAAGTGTTTTAATTGTTTATTTCAATTTTCAGCATTGACAGCGCCCAATCCAAAATGCTATGTGTGTGCTCCAAAACCCGAAGTAGCGCTCGCTTGCAATCTCAAACAGTTAACACTCAAAGATCTAAACACGGCGCTCAAAGAAGGCCTCAACATGCAAGCGCCTGACGCAGCCGTCGAGGGCAAAGGCCTAGTCGTGCTATCATCAGAACCGGGAGAAACGGATCAAAATAACGACAAAACGTTAGAAGAAATTGGCTTAAGCGATGGCTGCGCTCTGCTAGTCGACGATTTCCTTCAGAACTACGAAGTGAGGGTTCGTCTTCAACAAGAGGACGAGGAAAAATCATGGCGTCTAGTGACAGATATGGACGCACCGATGCCAGCGCCAAAGGAAGATAAACCCACAAATGGTTCGAACGGGTCAAACGATCCCAAACCTGGTCCATCCCGTCCAAAGGACGATAGTGACAGTGATATGGAGATTATAGAAGAAGATGAAGGTGTTGAAACAGTGAAACCTCCCAAACGTAGGCGTACAGAAATGTCCGATGAAATTGTGGAACTCTGTTAGCTGTAGTTCTGTTCAGTACGTGTATGTAAGCAAATATCTACTGTATGAAGACTCGAAGGATCAAATCGCATGTGTTAAATAACTAGTTTAAATATGGTATGTGGTTAGAAATGCCTACTATATAGTAGCTCATTGGTAAACATGTTCATAGATTGTGAAATTTTAACTAGTTGTTTGACGTTACTAGAGTTAAGATATTATCAGAGTTGTAATTTTCCCAAATGTTCTATTGTTTGCTGAACTTTTTTTTTGGAACGAAGTTCATAATCGCGCGGTGCGAAAGGGGGACAGAAAAAATTAAGACCAAAAGTTTTAATAACACTTATTGCTATAGTTGTGTGCTATGTCTGTCTCTCTCTATCTCATAGAAATTCCAATTTTTTTAGTAACTTCTGCTTCGTTCTATCAGGGTGTCACTTGACACCAATTCAGTTTTTTTATATATTTACAACTCAATATAATATTGAAAAGTTCATGAAATTATATGAGTTGTTTTAATTCGTCGAACAGGTTGACAAATAGGACATCTTTTTTCTATTGATGCATATTTTTTAAGCCACAGTGGGAAAATGCAAATATGTCTAGATGCGGTTTGGCCCTGATAGTAAGTTATGTATGAAATGTAGGCTTTGCATATCAAGGCATGAGCCTGATAGTTTAAAAAGTTATGAAATACCTTGTTGTAAGCAAGCTCCGTATAGTCTCCAGTTTTGTGATTTTTAATACATATTTACTTCAATTTTATATCCATTTTCGTAATAGTTGAACTTTAAGGATTCAATTTTAAAATTGAATATTTTCATATAAAAAGGTAAGGGACGAGTATCCCTGTATTTTTAAAAGAAATCTCTTGTATTTAACATACTACATAAAACCGCATGAGGTTTATCAATAAAAGTGTAATATTGTTAAGAACAACATTGTCTAAAATTATTTATAAGTATTGTAAGAAAAATTTTCTCTTAAATAAAACTATGAAATGTATGGTTTTTATTTATTAAATCCTTAAAAACAAGTACATAATACTGAGGTTTACAAAATGCATTAAAATCACGGAATAACCGACACAACTCTTATCGACTTTCACAAGAATAAAAATTTAATTGTATAGATTATTAATTATTGGTACGAATGTATTATTGATGCGTGAAATCGCGTCGATATTTTATAAATGTACATCAAGTAAAAGTGAATACATAATAAGGTATTGCATCTATAGTAATTATAAAGAATTGAGATTACCACTAAAACTGTTAGTTATATTTTTAAAGACACAACTTGATAATAATTAAGTTCACAAATACATCTTTTAAAAGTATGGTACAAAAAAGTTGTGTTCAATTATGATTTAAATTATACAAATACCAGTGTTTTATTATCAACAGACTTTTAATTACTTACTTCATTACACTAATGAGCCCTTAAAACAATAGTTTTAAACTAAGTATACTAGTGTTTGAAAGTGCATGTTGTTAGAAACCATTACATGTTATTCCACACAATACCATAAAACAAGTTTTTACGATATGAAGACTGAAGACATTACATTTCACTGGCACATTCATGGATTAGAGAACATGTATAAACTATTGGAATTAAGTGGAAATTTAGTTCACATGAAAAAAATTAACAATCTCAACAGAACATTAACCCGATTTTGGAGATAAGAAAGTCTAAACATACAAACATAAAATTTATTCTAAAGAAAACAATTTGATTAAATAATTAAGTTCATGATTTCAAAGACATTATTTGCTAAGTGGAATAATTATTATTTTTACGGTGGGTTAAGATGAACACAACTATTGCTAAATTAATAAAATTTTTATAGAATATTGATACGCATAGAACCATCACAAAGTATGTAATATAGGTATGCATTTTTTTAAATATTTTATTTATAGAATTTGAAATTTTTGATATTACATTTAGTCATTAAAATTTACCTCACTTTAAAATATTTCAATAGAATTGAAATGCATTGTATATCTGAACACATAATAATATCTTTATTCAGTAATTTAAACATTTAAAATACATCCAAAAAAAATAAAAAAATAAATCAATTTTCTTAGATAACTAAATCAAGAAAAAATTAAATGTATTAAAACATTACTTAAATCTATCACACTCATAGGAAAGTAGCCTACATTTCACTTATATCAAAGATTACATCTATTAAGAGCACATTTATCACTAATCTACTTTTCAGGTAGCATACCATATTCTATGAGAAATTTCTCAACATCTGGAGCAAAGAAATCATTCCCCAATTCAGAGGCAAGCTGGACAAAGTTTCCAATAATTTGACCAGCTTTGTACACCAAAATCGCTGGCACTCCGTCCACTCTAAAATGTCGACTTAGCCCTGTAATATCAGCTGCAATACGACAGAATTTTATCGTAGGATAATCTGAAGCCAGGATGTTCAAACAACCGTCCATCGTCTCACATGCTCTATTTTTGTTGCTGTAAATGTGTATAATAATAGCGACTTTGGGATCTTCTTTATCTATTGAGTTCAAGAACTCATCTTGACTGTTGAGTGTTTGGACTGACCCAAATTTTGGTGCCTTTTGCAGTTGAGCCATGAGCTCTTGCATTCTTTGTTGCTGATACTTCATTAGAAACCCTTCATCAATAAGCTCATTTAATTCATCTTCAATTTCATCAATTTCTTTCTCCTTTTCTTCTTCTCTCTGTGTTTTTACAGATAATGTAAGCTTTTTAGCCAGTGCTATGCGTTCTTTTTCTAATTCTTTACGGTTTTCGGCTTCCAGTTGTTTGAATCTACGCCAATCTTCTAACACCCCTTTAGGGCCTGTGTTGCTAGCCGACCCATTCCAACTGTTAACAGGGGGAGGCTCGGCTGCCGTAGCAGATGTCTTTATCGCTTTCTCCTCATCTCCACTCGCATTACCTTCGTCATCAGAACCTTCATCTTCGCTACTACTGCAATAATTATGCAGTTTCTCACCAAGTATCTTATCTTCCAAAGTGGCCATATCTGTAAAGAAATAAAACTCCGTAAAAGTAATATATTTTGAATGGTCAATACAGTTAAGATCAGTCTCATTAAACTAATTACCTTAACTATGTATGCGAATTGAATGAAATGAATGTTTTTATTTTGTTCATAGAAGTAAATACAAAAATCTGTACGTACCGCTTTAAAGTTTCAAAATTGTGGGGCAAAATAAGTCGTTAACACGGTTCGCTTTCACAAATAGTAATTGTTTTATGTTTACACTTTCTTTGATGTCTATAATCACATCTATAATGAGAATCTGGGAATGCGGGCGGAGGGGTTAGGGGGCTGGCTTGGGCAGTGGGCTTGGCAGTTTGGATTTTACTCAGAGGAATTTATGTCATTGTCAAATTATGGACGTTTGACACTTACTTTTTTTAAATCAAATTCTTTCTACAAGAATACAAGGTTCTTGAACAAATACAAATACAAAGGTGATTGTATATTTAAAAAAATGGCATTTCAGTCTTTTTTTGTTTATAGGTATACTAATCTTTGAATTGTGCGTTGCGATAAAAACGGTATTTTTTTAAATAAAAAGAATTTGAGTGGTAAAGAAATACATACTTAATAATTATTATTATCGCAATGACGTGGATGAAACAATTTTTACGAAAACATTGCTGAGGCAGTTGAGGTATAAACTAATTAAAGGAAATTTTCTCTAGGTTATTTTGATTCTGTTTGATTTTTAATTTTTATTACACATTTTAAAATTACTCGGAAAATAATAGTAGGTAGATAATATTAAATTGATGCATGTCGAATGCATGTGCTTTTTCAAGTACCTAATAACAAAATTGTTTAAATAAGTATATAATATAATACTTTTTACTCAACCGTATGATTCTAAAAATAAATGGGAGATTAAAGTGCTAACGTCTTAACACCAGTTTTACGATCAAATGGTTTGCGAAAATGGTTTCCATAAAAGCTTTCAATTTTATGAGCGAATACTCACCTGTATTTACGCTAACATTTTAAGATACCCATTTTATAAATTATGTACCTATTTTACGCGGCTTTGTTTTGAATAATTATAAATACATGAAAGCAAACAATAGATAAGGATTTTGTAAACTGATGATTTAAATATTTTCTTCAGAGACATTGCTTCTGAATTTATAGAGCTTTACATAGACAATCTTGAATGGTTTAAGGCGGTATCACAGAATACTTAATTTTGAATTAATTCAATCTTCATTGATTTAATATATAATTGCGGAATGTAGGTATTGCAACTGATTATGTGCCACTAGTCAAATCCCTACTAGTTAGTCCCTACTAATATAATAAATGCGAAAGTAACTCTGTCTGTCTGTCTGTCTGTTACGCTTTCTCATTAAACCTCTTCTACCGATTTTGATGAAATTTGATTGATTGATTCATTCATTCATTCATTCAAAATTTGGCACAGACAATCTTTAGACCCTGAGAAAGAACATAGGCTATCTTTTATTGCGAAATATGTAGGTACCACGGGCGAAGCCGGGGCGGACCACCAGTACATAATATGTATATTGTATATCGCTAATATACCTGTAAAGGTTAACGCTTAAAGTTCTGTTTCATTTAAGTTTGGATGGCTTTTACGTAGCGGCTTGTATATCTCCTTAGACAGGTTTGACACTTTACAAAAAGCTTTGGTAAGTGCACTATACTTTCGAATTATTGGGAACTGTATTGCATAATTCCTATTTCGGGATACGTGCCTATAACCTAGTTATAGTTTTTTTATAAGTAGACTAAAAAGAAATAGAGCCTTAGGCCGCCTGTCCATCTGCAAGAAAACTTCCGCTAGAAATGTCCGACAGTCTGTCTGACAGCAGCTTGCAAGTCTAATTCCGCGTTTCCACATGCAAGTAGACTTGCAAGTTGCTGTCAGACAGACTGTCCGACATTTCTTGCGGAAGTTTTCTTGCAGATGGAAACGCGGCCTTAGAGGCACTATCTCTTAGCTGAATCGCACAGACTGAGTTCTTCATACAGATATCTCTTATTCGCATTTTCTTTTCAGCCTAACGGAAATTAGAAATTTCCCTAATATGAGCTAGCTGGTATATATAAGATAATGAATCTGATGTTAAATTACATGATTACAATTCATGTAATTTTTTCCATGTCTGTTCATTTGCTTTTTAATAAAGCTTCCAATAATAGCTATTATTGACACTGTATTATTTATATTAATAATAGCTTTTATTAACACGGTATGTATACTGATCTTTATTAGCTACCTAATTAAGATCAGTATACATACCTACCTATAGTAATGATTGTTATTTGACATAGCTTTATTTTAAGAGCTCATTATTTGCGGCTTATCATATTGTCCGTATATTTCACGGTCAATATTATGTGGTCACCCAAAATTTAATTTGTGCTATCTGAGTGGAAATCGTGGTATTTTATAACTGGATTAATAAATTAAATTGAATTAATCCAACCAACTTGAATAAAAGCTATTTTATGGACGACGTTTAATCTATATACATACTAGATTTCCGCCCGCGGCTTCGCCCGCGTTTTCAAAGGAAAACCCGCATAGTTCCCGTTCCCGTGGGATTTCCGCAATAAAATCTATCCTATGTGTTAATCCAAGTTACCCTCTATATTATGTGTGCTAAATTTCATTGTAATCGGTTCAGTAGTTTTAACGTGAAAGAGTAACAAACATCCATACATCCATACTATAGGTCTACCAGAATCTGATGGCATATTTATATTTAAGAAATAAAAGATTTTCATGTGGCAACTTATTTGACAACTATCAAATTGGTTGTCAAATTATTTGTCTTTTTTGCAGTTGATAAATAATTTTTAGGATTTTGTCTAAAAAATCTTCGAAAATGTCGAAAAAGCCGCTGTGATCACAAGCAAGAGGTGTTGTTTATAATGTGTATAGAAAAACATTCGATGAAGAAGGGTCAAACACATCACAATTTTCAATTCAGAAGATTTTATTGGTAAATTGGACTTACCCGCTTTGATACTTTCAATTAAAAAATATTATATGTAGATAACTATAATATTGTTTGTTGATTGGAATATAATTTTATGAAAACTTATTACAGGAGTTTCCAATACGGCTATTCGCCAAGTCTAAGCTGTCCAAGTCAATTAATTTATAATGTGTGTATCTGTTAATAAATACTTACGAAAATAAACATAGTTTTATTTTATTTTTATTTCATTTTATAAAAAATTATAAGCAGTCTAGTTTTCTATCGATATAACATCGATATTTTCACATGGCATAATGATAATGAACATACAAATATAGGTATGTGTAAATAATAATATGTATAACCTGTATAAAAGTAATATGTTTATTATACATGTAAGTATGTACTATGTACCTATATAATATTAAGTGGATATCTCATTATTAAGTACACTATTGTCCACTTAAGTAATGTGAGTCTTGTAATATTGAGGACAAAATAAAAAATAAGCAGTATCAAGATCGTTCAGTCCATTTTCCCTAGGGTTGCACACTCAAAATTTTGATTTCCCTAATTGCCATCAGATTCTGGTTTACCTATAACAAACTTTCGCCTTTATAATAGTAGTAGGATATAAAACTCAAAGGTGACTGATTACTGATATAGTGATCTAGCTACGCACAGCCCACAGCACAGCCCAAACCGTATCGAGCTGAAATTTGGTATGCAGGTAGGTGTTAGGACGTAGGCATCCGCTAAGAAAGGATTTCCCGAAATTCTTGCGGGAACGGGGAAAAACGGGGATGCACGTACAAAGTCGTGGGCGGAAGTTAGTTCATTATAATTTTCATTTCTTATTTGCGTAATTTTAATAAATTGTATATTATGTTGAATGGAATGCACATGGAATGATAACCAAGTACCAACTGAACCTTCTTTTTATCAGATAAACTATAAAGCTTAGCTAAGGCAACTTTATAATATTGACATAATATGTATTTATGTTCTTGGTTTTTTAAATTATAATACAACAAAAGAAAAGCATTCATTTTGCGATGAAGTTACAAATATCCTCCTCTAATATCTCCTAATATCCTCCATAAAATAATAATTTTATAAATATTCATTGGATTCGCAGTAGGTATAAACTTGCTATGTATACGGATTCCTAAATAAAAGACAATATCTAGACTTTATATTGTCCAGCAACATAGAGGTACCCTAGAAAATTTACCTTGTAATTTGGCTGAAATTTGAAATTCTTTGCCAAAAGAGCTTTCAAGCTTGTTGCTTGTACATTGTAGATGAAAATACTTTGCACTCTGGTATTTGGCTACTAGCTACTACAAGTTCTACATGTATGAAAGTTGGTGCAAGAAATTCAAATCTAGGCGAACTTAAATGTTAAATAATTCACTTGCAAGTGCAATCATATTATGATTTAATTTGAAATTAATTAATTATTACACAACATAGATACAGATACAACCTGTTCATTGTGTTCATTATTTTAGAACATAGACACAGAGTAAGTAAATTCAATGACAAAAAAATGGCAGCGTCATATTATGTCATAACATAGCAATGCTATTTTGAAGTAAAAATCGAAAAATAAAATGACTAATATTTTTGGTTATCGATGTCTAAATTAGCCGTACCTCTTTGTATTATAAATTAAAAAATATGCCGCCAAAAAAGGGAAAAGGTAAAGGCAAGGAGCCTCCTCCGCCTGCAAAAGCGACTGGTCCTCCACCTAAGCCAAAGAAGCCGCCTCCACCACCAGCCTGCTTTGGTCCAGATGATTTAGCTAAGTTTAAAGAACTGTTTAAAGCTATGGATGAAGAAAATATTGAAAAGGTTTGTTTGTTGTTATGTTTCTGCAAGTTACTTAAATATAATATTATATTTTTTAATGATATTCAACTATACTATCAGTTAGTACAAGATATATATTATGGGTAATTACTGTTTCTGTCTATAGGTAAAGATCGAACAAATACCATATATGCTACGTAAACTAGGATTTAACCCGAAAACTGCGGAAATAAAAGAACTATTCAGATTATTCCTTGAAGACGATTTGGTTGATACAGTGGAATACCATGAATGGTTGTTTATGATTGAAGCTAAAATGAATTGGGGCGATGACTTTGAACTAGCAGTTACAAAAGCCTTCGCTGCATTAGCACACGATGACGAAGAAGTGGGTATTGCTGATTTCGAACTACTAAGAGAAGAACTAACAGTTTGGGGTGAACCGTTGACAGAAATCGAATTCGTGGATTGGATTAAATTAGCAATAAAGGACAAAACGTACAATCCTGAAGATGGAACTTTTAATTACGTGAAGTTTATCGAGAACATGAATGCCAAGGATGAGAAATACATTAAGGAACCGATAAACTTCTTCAAACTGGACCAGAAGACATTAGCTGAGATGGCAATGAAGAAGGCACAAGAAGAAAAGGCGGAGCAGGAAAAGAAAGAAGCTGATCGACGAGCTCGGGAGGAGGCTAAGAGGCAGAAAATGATTGCTGATGGCTTGATTCCACCCGATTAAGGACCATTTCCATTATATCTGATATGTTTTGTATAGCTTATCTGTCAGTTAAAATGACATCTTGGAAAAACTATCGAACAGGCTATAATATAATGTCCATGCATTATCAGCAAGTGTTGAAACTGACCCTAAGTGTTTTAAATTCTTTGTAAATGTTAATGAGATTAATCGCTGTTGACTGAATTTTTACAATATTATTTTTATAGCAGTGCGTTAGTTAAGACATCAAAACGTTGTATTATAATATTAAATCTGTTCCTTAATCCTTATGCATTTGTTTTTTTTATTCTAAATCAATACTACATTGATTTCGCAGCAACTACTACGAACTGCAATATTATTGCAGTTCGTAGTAGTTGCAGTGTTAAATCAATATGCGTTTAGCGTGCATTTGCATGTCTAATGTACATTAGCATATCAATGATTTGAAATTTCCATGCGATGTCCCTTTACTCTATTGGCTACTTGCTATTTGAATATTTATTTACCTAACTAAAGGAGTTGCAGTGGTATAAAATATTTAAATAGTCTTCAGTTATTAGAAATAGACTTTTCAAAGGTTTCGTTTTATCGATCAACTTTTAATGAAGACTATCAGGTACCTATTAGATATAAAATATCTACAAATACATAACGATTTAAATTATTATTATAACTTGTTAAATATGAATGTAGTACGTAGATACTAAACTAAATAAAAAGCCAATATTCTAAATGTAATAAATTATGAAGATTTAACGCAGTAACAAGTGCTACATTTTATTTATTATCTGTCCCAGTAAAATAACAATAAAGGATCATAATTACGCTACATGCATATTCATGTCGCGATTAACAGGTTTGCATAATTTTTGCTTACAGAGAAATGGGTCGAGAATAACGGGATATTACTTGCATTAATATCTACTCGTAAGTTGCGTAAAACATGGATATAAAATGGACGCCAACACATAAAATCGACTTTAATGTTGTCTGAGGGAATGACAAATTTAGAGAAATGAGGGACATGGAAATTACATTGTAATTATTAATGTGATGAAATATCAAAGTTAACTTTATGTTGGATAATGTGGGTGTACTTATATATCGATGTTGTTATAGTTCTTTGCTTAAATGTCATAAAAATTGTGTGGTTCTACGTGTGTAGGTACCTAAAATTTTACATTCCGACTCCGCTTTTATTACTATAGACACAGACTAATAATAATATACTACGTATACAACTATAGAGAAGACAATCAAGACAAAAAGAATAGTATAATTGGAAATTAATAAAAGGGAAACGTAAAATACAATGTAAAGTATCGTTTATCATCATAAAAAATTGTGCTTTGTTTTATGCCACTTGCAGATACTATCGTAATTTACTATAGCGCATGCATTAACGTAATATTTTAAACCAACACAAATTCACGTCCAGTTAAGCCGGGTTTCGTATCTTTTATTGTATCCTATAAGCTCGGACTTGAGTTTTATTTAGAAGAGACAATATTAGCTTCTGAATTTTCGTTTTCTTTAGGAAATGTATTTTATAACAAGTGAATTTGTTTACGAATATGTAGCTTATATGATATTTAATCGTTGTTCGTTGAAAATGGCTTCCGTTAATTAAATTTAGTTGTGGAAAGTTATAATCGGTACACTGCATCATTTTTAACCCACTTTAAAATAAGCTTTTAATCCTGAGTGTACTTTTACGTTATTGAAAATTTCCTGTGCGATGAAATTTATGTTTTTTGAATCATAGCAAATGCATACAATACAAATAAATTATCGCAGATACTAAGGGAAAAAAAGCAAAAACTTTGCTACTAAATTAAATGTGAAAATAATTATCTACCGCTATTATTTTATGCTCAATTTGATAATCGGTTTTGGATAAGCTTTACATATTATATCATGTAGGAATAAGGAAAATATGTAAATAGTATGGAAAACTACAAAGCTCGTGGGCGAAAAATAGTAAACTGCCCTGGCTCCGTATTGTTAGCTAAAAATATAAGTAAAGAATAATATAAGTAACATTTAAATCTTATTTATATGGTAAATTTTAAATCTGTTAATAGCTTTTGAGTAGGTTATAGTAAAACGTATAAAGAACATAAAAAAAATCCTATTTCGAATATAAGCCTGTTTTTATATTATTTCTACTTTCTATTTTATAATATTATTCTCGTAGGCCGATGCTTTCAAGAAATGATTTTGGTATACCCATTCAGCTTAAAAGCTGTAAGGTTACTGCATTGCGTTTTGCATATTACGATTCTGGCACGAATGCACTGTTTAGTTTATTTTATTTTCTTTTAAAATGAACATATTATGATGTTAGATATTATATTTATTTTTTTAATTTATTTCAGATAAATTGAATATCCATATAGTTTCTACTATGATGACCTTAAAAACTATGTGAGGATAACTTTAATGATGTATAATAAAGCACGGATAACATTGTTTGTTTCGTCTCAAAGAGGTAACATAACTCGAGAAATTATGAATTTTAAATTAAATCACAGTGTTTATGAAATGTTCGTTCTTTCTTGTCATTCCATTTTCCTTTCCTTTCAGAAAATGCATTTTCTCTCAGGTCGGTGTTTTAATTAACTTGTTAAAATAATCTACGTAAAGAGAATTAAGCTCGACATTTTTGTAGTTATTTTTTACTGTCCTTTCTTTAAAAGCTTGCATTAAAATCACGACGTTTAACCTCCTGTGGCTTTTAAAGCCTATAGTGATATTGAAAGGGTCTTCTCTACCATAACCATGACTAAGAATAAAAACAGAAAACAGTAATAAAATGTTCATATCTGTTAAGTTTATTTTTATGTGGAAGACAAACAATCTTTTTTTAATTTGTTGAAGTGAAACTTCTTTAGGCGCGTTGAGAGTAAAATTTCAAGGTCGCGTCATGGCAATATTAACACGTCATGGAGTGAGGCGACGATTTTGGTATTTTTGAATCTTGCCAAAGATGTGTCTTCTGACATGTGTCCTCGGCACATATCTACACTGTTTATATTTCTATTTTTTATGTAGGTACCTAATAAAATTTCAATTGCCTTGCGGCGGCTTTGAATTCCCGACAAAATTAAATTCTACTTACATTCATAAATTGACTCTATATTTCTACATTAAAGACTCATCTGGTAGGTACAAAAAACCCCAATTTATTTCCACTTAGTCATTGCCGCTAAAATGAATGACATATTTTTTTTAATTAAGTTCTGGAGTAATAAGATTTATAGGTATTCGACGCTGAACACGAATAGGTAACATCTGGTCCTGTATTGATATGATTGATAGCAAAACTGAATATTGAAACGAGTATATCACGTACGTAATCAGATTTTATTGGAAAATATATGATATTGTTACTGTTTCTCCTTTATTAAGGCTGCAGTCTAGCAAAATTGCGTTTTCAACAAGTTATTTGACAATTTTTTCCCGGCTAATGAAATGATAAACTGAATTTTTTTTTCTTGTTTATCAATTAGTGTTATATACGCAATGCGCGTGAATTTTTTCACATTTATAAAGTTACTTTATGATACCTTAATCAGGCCTTCAAGATAAGTCTCTTTCCCCCAAAGACATTTCGAGCTAAGTTTGTGCACTCACTACGTTGCAACCGATTACAATTTACACAATCTGATCAGCACATTATTATCCTTATATAGTCGTTATTAAAAACTGCTGAATACAATTGCCGAAAAACTTATGATTTTCTTAATTAGAACGTTATAAATTCATTAATTTTCCCATTTTTTGCCTTACAAAATCTATTGATAAATACTGCTAAAAGTTATTTTTTCCATTAATTTATTCGAGTTGGTTGAAGACCAATGAGTATTAATCCTTTAAAAATTTTTTTTTTGAATTTTGATAATTCTTTAAATATTAAAATATATTTAAAATAATTAGGAAAAATCCTAGCGAATTTCTTTAGTCGCGCTCCTTGGGCCGGAGCGTTCTGACGTGTGCTCTACGCTCGATTTTCCTTCATACTGAAGTGAAAGTTGCTCTACTTCATTAAATTTAATATTTTTGTTAATTGATTATTTTTATCTTAGTTTTGTGCAAATATTCGTATTTTTAAACATTTGATTTCGATATGGAAAATAAACGAAAAAAATACGCGTGTAACTACTAGAAAAAAAATTATCTTCGAACATAAAGTTAATGAAACCAAATAGATTGCAAAGGTGATTGGCAACAATTTCTTTATTTTACGGGGTGTCAGTAAAGGGATGTATATTTCTTTAAAACTAAAGTAAGCTCATAAATGTTCTTATACTTAATATAATTTTTTTGAAGTTCCAAAAATGTTTATTTTTCGTTTGAGAAATACGAAATATAATATAAACTTGTATTGAAAACTTGAACTTCCCAAGTTCATCCGGGGAAATCCCCATACGGGGAAAATGATTTGTTTACTCCAAAATTGATCCGAGGTGTTTTAATTTTTTCTTCTAGTCATTTTAGTCCGCCATTTCTTTATTTTAAATGTATTATTTTACTTTTACTTTTTTTTACTTTCAATAAAGATTTATTTATGATTTATTTATGATTTCTAGTTTAGTCTACCAACTCTAAGTACCAATATTAAAACGAATGGATTATCAAAACTCAGATGTAATGGAAGATCACAATAACATAGAAAATTCA
>CAJQZN010040501.1:0-22552 GCA_907164685.1 Colias eurytheme
GTGAAGAAACGAGCGAGGTGCGTGCGCGCATAATTTTAGCATTTTTTATTTAATAATAGTCCGGAACGAGACGGTTGTAAGCTATTGATACGAAAGTGGACCAATTGGCAAGCGCCGTAGGAAGTGGGCGAATTGTGACGAAACTTGTCGTAATATCGGCATTCGGCACACTATTACATGCACTACTCCGAATTGTACCACCCGCGTCTCTTGTTCTAATGACACTTTTTGAGTTTGAGATTGGTGTGGTTCAAATTCAAATTCAAATTCTTACGTCTAAATTCGTTAAAATTGGTCTTTACGGAAAAAGCGTTACACAATAAGACGTCTCGGAAATTAAAATTCTATTTCATACCTACTCGGCATAGGTAAGGTAATGGCGCTCTGAAAGTATCTGATAAGCACTGCCAGGAAAAATTACATAATAACATTTCTAGCGGTCAATATCGAAAAATTTAGAGGGTTATAAAACTGTTGTCTGAAGAAAGGCAAGAGCAATAAACCTAATTCTTTAGTTATAATAAAAAAGTGACGTAAATCTGCTTGCAAACATCTTCAAAAGAACTAAATCTACATTCATTGCAATGCTTTCGCCTAGCAAGTGTTTAATGTAAGATTCAAACAAAATTAAAAATAACGCAAAAATAATCTATCGTCAATGTGAAGCGCATATTACAACAATATAAATGCTATAGGTACCTATGCTATCCAATTTTGAAGTCGGTCGAGTGTTTTCGGCAATATCCTAAAATTTCCCAAAGAGTTTCACTTTACAAATACAAACAACCAGGCAAACCTCAATCAAAAAGCATCAGAGCTCACGTAGATGAATCCTCCAAGTAATTCCATTGAGACACTCAACAATCATACAAATCGCTGCGTTTATTCGTTGTTTCTGTAAATCACGGCTATTGCTTAATATGCTCAATGAAAGTGCTTGCTTGTAATCTCCGTGGGCGTCGCGTGGGGTGGCTTAGCTGAGCCGTGGGTGACAAGGACACGGCCCACGGTGGCATTGGGATGTTTGATCTGTTACAATATTGTAACGTTTATGCAGTTCTATTTGGGTGCTCTAAATTAAATAGATTAGTTGAGGAAATGGGAAAAATGAATATGGAGTAACGGTAAATGGATTGCTATTTGCTGCATGTAGGTAGGTACTCTATGATTATATTACATACCATTTTGTTGATATTACAGGACAAAAAAAGTTTTCAATTTATCATAACTAAATTCTAATGTTAAACTTAGCCAACCCAGTCAAATTATTTATCTTTAAAGATTTATACTTGTCATATGATACCTATGCTATGTTTATAGTTCGATATGTCGTAAAACGAGCACCTGAAATGTCCTAAATGCAGGTCAATTAAGATAAACAAAGTAGTTGCACGCTTAATGTTATCTGTATGATGTCATAGGTTAAAGACCTTACAAATCGTACCAATATTGTATGAGCAGGATATAATATCGTATGACATATAATGCAAAATATATTGTTACTCAATAATATAGAACATGCAGAGTTCTTTTATAAGAGAGAACGTTTATAAATAAAAGTTTTCACATGAAAAATTATATAGAGAAAAAGTAATATGGTACCACATATTATATTCTGAAAGAATTGAATAGAATAAGTATTAAAAAATGAAACTATCAACTGAAAGCGACGATAAATTTTTCGTTCCTCTAATCCACCGTTTCATTTTTCCGTAACTACCGTATACGGTATAGTTAGTTAATCAAACATTTAGATACAAAACTATGGTGAAGGTTAGAGCCTGAGATAAGATTAAAATCAATGTAAACGTTGAGCATTGTGTGATTTAGGGAAATTTAACTTCACAAGCTTGAATAACCCGTTAAAATGAATTGTAGTTGTAGTTTTGCAGTAAAATCTAATTTGGACAAACGACACATCAATGAAAAAGTTTTTTTTTACACGCTTTATATTAGCTTCACCTGTATGTTTGTAACCGACTTCTTTAACGGCCAGATTTCGTTCAAACTTTGTAGATTTATTGAGGACCGATGACAATACACTAATTTGATAAAAAATTTCTATTTTTTAGTTCGGTTTTCTATAAAAAGCGTGTTTTTTAGTTTTTTTTAACTATTATTATTTAGATTATGTTTAGTTTACACGTGTAAACTGTAATAAAAAATATCTTAATACATTAAGTAATAACCTAACTGGTAAAAATTTTGCACACAAACTATCTATTCACAATATTAATAGATTTGTGGACATTATCAGTCTCGACTCGTCTCGAACGAGGACGTAGAAAGTGCTCTTGACAAAGCCAAAATGACCTTACACTGGGTGAGAATTTGCATTATATACATATGGTCACTTTCAAATATTCCATCGATGTCTGATAGTTACTATATGTTTTCTTCTAGCTTCGTTTTACCCGCGGCATTGCTCCGCTCCTGTTGGTCTATGCGGGCTATGGCTATGTAGCGTCATTATATAATGCCTATAATGCTTATATAATGCCATTATATAAGCCTTCTTCGATAAATGAGCTATTAAGCACTGAAGGAATTTTTCAACTCAGACCAGTAGTTCCTGAGATTAGCGCGTTCAAGCAAACAAACAAACTCTTCAGCTTCTCTTCTTTATATTGTGGATATGGTTAACTATTGTCAACATTTATGTGCTCTTCCCATGACTTTTATGTGAGAACGGTCGGGAAATAGACAGGTAGGTATTTGTAATTCGCATTGGATAAAAGATTAGCATTGTGACTTTGATGATACTGCCGCGGAATGTTCCTGGAATGTTAGTGTCTATTATATTATGCTCTATGCATGGGAATTGGGAGGTAACTTATTATACTATTTTACATGCGTATAACTGTTCTACTGTACATATTATTTTTGGTAAATCCGTCCTGAGGAATTAAGGATTGAGATGAAGTATCCTCATCTAGTTTTATTCTTACTTAAATATCGAAAAAAAGTGTAATGAACTGTAATTTGTATAGTTAATTATTTGAAATATTAGCCAAGGAAAATATTTTCGATTCAAACAAATTTTTCCTCCGGGCTCCGACATACATACTAGCAAAGTTGAAACACTTTGCTACAGATAAACTATTACCTATGTTATGATGAAGAAACGGTTAATTTTACAACATTATATTTGTATTATAATAATTAAAACGAATTATTCAATCAGTTTTTATAGATCGGTTATGATATTCCTCACGACACGCGCTCAATACACAATACTCAACGTGATAGAAAGAGCTATCGTATCGTCATATGCAATTTTATTCCAGTTAATTTATTCAATTAGAACACGACTAATTACCATTTGCGGCTACAAACATTAACGTGATTTATCTATTGTAATTTTCTTTAAGAATACGAAAATAAGTAACGAGTGCAAAATTCCTTTTATGGATATATAACACGTTCATTTATCGAATACTAATGTGATATAGATTCTAATAATAATGTTAAGCTATTGCATAGCTTCTATCGCGGGCCTTGAGCGCGGGGACCGAATCGAGAAATTCCGTAACGAAAAAACCTCACGCTCCCCACTCCGACGGGCTCGGAGGTGTGGCTTGAAGGCATGCTATGCAATAGCTTTACCGCGGCAGTCCCCGAGTGCCACACGTCTTTTTTTTTATTAATAAATGCATGATGCATCTGTTTAGAGAAAAATATTCTCAATACATTGACTTCGGATCACTGTGGCCAGAAAGTAGTTTTTGAATGGGATTGCATACCTACATTTAAAAGGATTAATGTTAGGCCTATAACTAAAAAAAGGCATTAATAAATTTAGGAATAATATTAATAAAAACCTGCCCGTACTAAATGATCAATCCTATCCTAATAGTCCTTGTGAAATGTTTAAAAATCTTTTTAATTTAGTACATAAAGAATTTGAAAAAATATTTAAAGTTAAATCTTTAAATATTACCAAGGATTTACCATTTAGTAAATGGGCGACAGCTAGTATACATAGGTGCAGGAACATTCTTTATGAATTATATGGTATGAAGCAATATAATAAAGACCCATCTTTTCTTAGTTATGTTAGAAATTACTCAAAAATTTTTAAAAAAGTTTGTTTCACTGCAAAGCGTTTGTATATCAAAGAAAAAATACGCGACTCTGATAATAAAGTTAAAACAGTTTGGTCAATTATTAATGGTGAAATGGGTAAAAGCAAATCAAGTAATACCATAAAACTTGTAAATAATGACAGGGTTATTGACAAAAGTGCTGATGTTGCTCTTGCTTTTGAAGAATTCTTCAGTAGTGTCCCTGCTACTATTACTAATAGTTTAAATTCGTCTTCAGCACTTGCAGAGACCTTTTTGAGGGACCATGTTGCGGAGTGCAGTACATTATTTGAATTACGACACGTAACTGCTAATGATATTGTTACTGCCTTTAAGACGCTTAATCTTAAAAATACTTGTGATCTTTGGGGAATGTCCGTAAATTTAGTTAATAATATAATAGAAAATATTGCGAAAAATTTAGCTTCCATATTTAATAAGTGTTGTGACTATGGTACATTTCCTAATTTACTAAAGCTTAGTAAAGTTATACCTTTATTTAAGAAGGGCGATCAAGAAGACTGTAACAATTATAGACCTATCTCTATTTTACCAACATTAAGTAAGGTATTCGAGAAGTTAATATTAAACCAATTGAGTAGTCATTTTGCAAATAATAATTTACTGCACACCAAACAGTTTGGTTTCACAAAGGGGCGCTCAACCACAGATGCTGGAGTTGCACTTCTAACACATATATATAAGGCATGGGAAAACTCAAAAAATGCTCTAGGGATATTTTGTGACCTCTCCAAGGCATTTGACTGCGTTGAACATTGTACTTTGTTACGTAAACTTAATCACTATGGAATTAAAGGAAAAGCCCAGAACCTCATAGCGTCATACCTGCATGATAGGATACAGACTGTAGTTGTTAATGGAGAACGTTCTAGCGGTGCGTCAATTAACATTGGTGTTCCACAGGGGTCAATTTTAGGTCCCTTCTTGTTCTTGGTATATATCAATGATCTTCCCTATTATTTGCAGGATAGGTGTGAAATAGTTCTGTTTGCAGATGATACCTCATTAATTTTTAATGTGGATAGGCATGACCCAAATGTTGACGAAGTGAACAGTGCTCTTTTACACATATCTGAATGGTTTACTGCCAATAATTTATTATTAAATGCCAAAAAAACCACTTGTGTTGAATTTTTACTTCCTAATGTAAAAAAGTTGAACAGAGATATTACCTTGAACGGGGAGGTATTGCATCCCACTGAGTCTACTGTATTTCTAGGGTTAACATTGGACGAGAAACTACAGTGGGGAGCCCATGTCAACACCGCTGCAGGTAAGCTCAGTTCTGCTGCATATGCAGTCCGAAAAATAAGGCATCTCACCGATGAAGATACGGCCAGATTGGTTTATTTCAGCTACTTTCATAGCATTATGTCCTATGGGATTCTACTGTGGGGCAGGGCTGCAGATATAGAAACTATATTTATCTTACAGAAAAGAGCCATTCGCTCTATATATAATTTACGTGCTCGGGACTCACTAAGAGATCATTTTAAGAATACTAGTATCCTTACTGTACCATCACAGTATATATTTAATAATATTTTGCATGTACACAAAAGCTCTGACTTACACACAAGAGTAGGAGATAGACACGATTATGGCACAAGGAACAAGAATAGAATTGAAATGCCATTTTTCCGATTAGCTAAAGTTAAAAATTCATTTATGGGTCAAGGTATACGCTTATACAATAGAATTCCTCATAATATTAAAGAGTTTAGTAGTACTAAATTTAAAACTTACATAAAAAATGTACTAGTTCAGAGAGCGTACTACAGTATTCAGGAATATATGGACGATAAAGACCCATGGAGGGTTGTCGCGTAAAAACCACAGGACAGTTCTTTGGCATATTATGTAGTTAGGTAGATATAAGTTACATATTATGTAAATTTATTGACATTATTTAAAAGAGCAACTATGGAGTTTCTTGCCGATTCTTCTCCATAGATACTGCTTTCCGAATCGGTGGTAAATGTTAAAATACTATGTAATGACGATTCGAAAGTGCTACTAAATAGTAGTCTAATTGAATAAATGAATGTTTGAGTTTGAGTTTGAGTTTGATAGTTATGAAATTAACATCTATGATAGTCAGAGGCGTTCCCATGTCGACGTAACGATAGATTGTTAGATTGTTCAATCGCTATTGTGTCCTACCCATAACCCATTGAAGAGTTCAAAAAATATATTCAGCATGTATTATAGAAATAATATAGATTATAGGTAGTAGGACCTACATACACGATGGAGCTAAACGTCCTTTGACGATGGCCTTGATATTATTTTAATTGCATGTGGAAATTGGAATGATGTTGACTAATAATATTAAAGTTTTAATAAAAATCGAAGTTTCTCGCAAAAAAAATGTTTACTACATTCTAAAAATTCCAGATATATACTATATAGGTTAATGCTGCGTGCATTTTCAATCACTTATTGACCCATGATCTAAGAGAAATGTTTAGTCTAAAATCTAAATTCTTCGATCATTCTGTAAGATTCTATCCAGTAATCAAAGACTGGACAAATTAGTACTTATATGATTTTAAGAGTTCTTATAATAATTTTCTATTAACAAATATTATCCAAAAGTGGGCAAGTAAAAATGTCGAAAAGAGCTAGACGCGTAGGTGATCACCGGCCACTTGATAAACACGATGATATCACAAACCGGTTTCCACCGGCCCCGTTATGGTGACGAGAAATTCCTTCTGACCATTAGATTTCTTAACTTTCTTCTTGTTTTCGGGTTCTGCCACTTATACACAACCTTACATGCAAGAAATGAGTGATAACTCAATGATGGAATGCTTTTGGTATAAGTAGTTTCCCCGCCAAAAAATGGTGGCTTTGCAATATAGCTACTATATGTACTATATTTTACTAATCTATGTTTTAGATTTGGATTTTTAATCTAAACATTAGGTACATTTAAAAAGGTTAATACATATTCTTGTAATCTTGTGCATCTTCACTTTAAATATTTATTTGTGAGATAATTTGTCAGACTTTATTATCTGCATCATTCTATTATGCACTACACCTAGCACACACACACTCACATGCAAGTACATAACAAATGACCTTAGTAATACTACTTTCAAAGTTAAATATTATGAAGTATTTCCATCCACATATCTATTTAATATATAAACATTCATTAACTATATACTTAAACAAATGTGTGGGATTGAATTCTAAGTCAAGATTTCCTCAACAAATTTGCAATAATATAAACATTATAGCAACATTACCATATTTAAACAGCTATAAAATTTTATTTAATAAACTGAGGCCTTTTATTATTTAAGATCTTACATAAATGGAAGTTCATTATAAATGTGCTTAATATTTTGTAATTTATATTGCTCGAAATAAAATTTATTTAGATATTAAACTGGTTTTGAAAATACATATAACTTTTGTTTTCTTTTTAAGTTTATAAACTTTGTTGGGTGGTTTATATAATAATTAATTGTCTCTAAGATTATGCTTCTATTTTCTTCTTGTTTTATACGATTTTATTTATTTAAGTAGTTTAATTTTCATTCTGTAAGTCCACAAAAAATACTTAACACATAATTGTGTTGAGTAAGGTAAATTTGTACTAACTTGAATATTGTAATTCAGTTGAAGCTATTTTTGATAATAATAGCATTGTTACAGTGTAGCAAAAAGAGATAAATGGATTCAATGTCATTATGACTTGAAATCAACTCATTTTTTGCAGCTACTAACGGAGATCATTTACCGTTTATCACAAATAATTGGTAATCTTGTAACTAATGTGTGACCGTCAACGTTTTTTGTGAGAATGCTAACATTAAATGCAAAAAATTGTTTAGTCATTAGATAATGACATACCTTCCTATGTTTTTATTAAAATTATACTCAGAAAATAATCTGTTTATTTCATGTTAGGTAAGATTTGCCTGGTTTTCAAATATATATAAAACAACTGCATGTTTAGCTCTGCATAAAATTATGATAGTTAAGATTTTAAAGAAAGATAGTTAATTTTTCTTTAGTTTCAATGTGATTATTTTTGTTCCTATATAGTTCAGCTTAACCTTTTATTTATCCATGTGCTCTCTCTTTATATTTAACATGCAATTGGCAGTGTTTGCACCGGCCTATGGGCTTCTTGCCAAATAGGGTCAACATCCTACTATGTATGCCAAATATTAGCCAAATTTTACAATATGTAACAATTTTTTATCCCATTTTATGTAATGATAGAAAAATATATATCATCATAACAGCAGTCCCTTGCCCCAAATTAAAATTAACAAGTCACAAAAAATGTGTGTTAAATAAAAATAGACGAAATAGAAATAACTTTTGTATGAACTATGTGTCTGTTACGCTGACTAATGCTATCAGAACTATAAATAAAATTGGCATTAAAATAACAATTTTCTCGCATTTGATGTTTTACATCTTGATGCAATAACTGTGTCAAACTTTATTTTAATTTCTTAAAAAATCGTGACATCTCAATTTCAGTCCAAATTTATCACAACCGGTGCGTACTATAAATAGGCAGCTGCGTACCCTGGAAACCAGCTCATCTAAACTGAAGCACTCTAAACGATACGTCAAGTGACAAAGAAGTCAGCTGAGTGTGTAAACAAGGATTACGTCGCGTATTTTACTTCGATACGATTCTACAGGTTATCAACAGGTGAAATTCGACCTTTAGTGAAATTGCGTACGGGTTTTATAACTCGGAGATCCGGTAGCATTTCATGCCCAACGCAAGTTCTCTCAGAAGCACACTTTCACATCATTTGCAGATGAAAAATTGAACACAATCACCTGACACAGTAGTAAGATAAAACGATAAATACCTTTTCCTTTGCCCGTCCGGCGTGTTTTTGCACTGTTTTCGCTATTAACGCACCTTTACTTTCTGCCATTTTATCACTGTTTCATTACCAATCGTCTTTATTTTTATGCACTATCAAACTGCAACTGTTTTGGTTGCAGTGTCCTGTCACACGTCAAAATCCAGAGGCTATAAAATTGTGAACACTCAACACTGACTTGACGCGAGTTTCCACTCTGACGGCGGAGAGCTGAAGACCAATTGTGACAAATTCTTGTATATAGTTTCTATTATTGTCACTAGATGGCGCTCCAATATTAAAAGTTGTCACATAAGTAAACTAGATGGCAGTGTGGCATAGAATTCTAATGATAAAAATTAATTAATGGATTGCGTATGCCTTTTTATAAAATTATAATAGTATTTATCATAAATATATTAAATTAAACATATATTCTGTGTTTTAGATTAATATAAAAACGATTATTGTTTTTGAACGAAAATAATAATGTTGCCATTTAACATATTTTGCCATATTCTAAGTAATTTAAACAACAAATCGTCACATGCCTCATACTTATCGAATTATAAAAGGATATTCGTCTTAAGTTTACATAATTAAAGTTGGGTTTTTGCATAAAAAAGAAGTTATTTTTTAGTTAATTTTTTTAAGGTACTAAATTAAAATACACACTGTACAGTGTACATAACTACTGTAAAGTGCAAATTTTCATCTGTGAATGTGGCAAGACAATACCAAATAGACATTTTGGACATTTGTTTTTGTTTTGAATTTTCAATTTTCAAAAACGTTCTGTTTTCATTTCATCAAGTCTTTTGCTAGATTATTATCGATTATATTGTTATTAATTTCTAATTTTCATTCCATCTGATGCTGTAATCATGGTAAAATAGGGCATTATTATTTTAAATATTTATTTGCATCACAGAGGAAGAAATATTCAACATGCACTACATAACGTAACGTTGATTGTCTTCGCAGGAGGCTAAAACAGAATTACAGAAAAATGCGATTGCCGAAGCTCGTCGTAAAGAACTTGAAGCTTTCCAGCGAGCTCTAGATATACAATGGTTGAACAGCCGTATGGAGGACGGCAGGATGGGCCGCTGTCTTGCGCTCATACAGAAAGAAGCAGAAATGGAAAAAGATTTTCAAGAGGTGAATACAGAAATATTGTATAATATATTCTATACAAATATGGCTTTGTCATAATCTTTTACCATTTGCTAGTTTTGAATTTGGTATTTCTTTAGAAATTTGCGGCACGAATTAAGGGGGGGGAGGGGAGGGAAAGGGAGGGGGGAGGTAAGGGGAGACCCCCTATAAAGTGGGGGGGTGAGGAAACCCCCCCTTCTATTTTTTTTTATTTTTTTTTGAGATTATATTTATACTAGCTTACCGCCCGCGGCTTCGCCCGCTTTGACTTAAACCTAATAAATTATATACTAAAACCTTCCTCTTGAATCACTCTATCTATTAAAAAAACCGCATCAAAATCCGTTGCGTAGTTTGAAAGATTTAAGCATACAAAGGGACATAGGGATAGAGAAAGTGACTTTGTTTTATACTGTGTAGTGATGTGTAGTTAGAAATATAACGAAGATTATGGGCTTTCTTGACTGCTCCGGCGCTGCAGAACGTGGCGCTTGCCCCCGTGTACCTCGTTGCAGGCAGGAGTCTTCACTCGCCTTCGTAGCTTCGGCTTTTTGGTCGCCTTTGGCGACCAGCCTCAGCCACTCCGGCTCGCTTGACTCTGCCTGCTCTCAGCACACGCGGGCGCCACGCTCCTCCGCGCCTCCGACTTTTTTAATACACTCTAGTGTATGACAGACAAGTACCACGTGGAATCGGGGTGGACAGATTCGGTTCTGTGATTAACAATTTGTGTGCAATATACATACAATAAAAACATTTTTTTAAATAATTATTTTTCAAATCTTGTATACATGTTTGATACAATTTACAATGGCAATGAATGGATCCATTTTATTTTTTTCCACTCATCGTCTCCACATATTCTATAATATTATCACCGAAGTTTGCTGGGTGGTTATAGTTATCTTTTTTAAAAAATCTTTTTACAACATGCCACTGGGACTCAAATGGGTCAGAGGCAACAAATGGGTCTTGTCTGGGTCTGAGTGATAAACGTTTTTATGAACATACCCATATTGCCCCAAACAATCATATGCTCGCCAATAACCCGTATGAATTGTTGTCCCCTCAGCAACATGCTTTTGAATGAACTATGGTTTTTAATATGTACATTAAGACATTTGTTACCTCTTTCAAACACAATTCTTGTAGTTTTGTCAATGTAACTCAAACAATTTTGAACATAATCTCAAAAATTAAAAAAAAAGATTTCTCTGTAATTACACGTTTCCGCACGAAAAGCCGCTAATGTATGTTTCGGGGCATCATTATCGATCGATAAAAATTAAAATCGCGCCGAAATTCGTGCCGCACGTTTCTAAAGTCAACCCTAAATGTTTACTAGTTTTCAAAGGAAGTTTCAAGACTACAAGTTGATAAATAGTAAATACTATATTGCAGAGAACAGACCACGCAGCAATAGTAAATGCTAGAGCGAACAAAGAAATGGCACTCGGCATCGAAATAGCCAAAGTGCGCCGTGAAGAGGCCTGTGAATTGCTCCGAAGGCATTACTTGCGTGAAAGAGATCCAAGCTTAAGGGAGCTTAGCAAGAAATTACATGCTGGTTATGTGCGCAGAGATCTGCAGCAGCAGATCCTACACAATCAGTATAGAAAACTACAGGATAAGGTAACAATCACAAGTTTAATATTTTTTTTTATACATTTTTCGCATGTAGTTGACTCATGGTTAAATTTTTTTTCTTTTTTTTTCGTGCTGTCCTTGGGAAGATTGAATATTTATGTTGGTAAGTTTATTCATTACTAGCTTTCTGTCCGCGGCTCCGCCCGCGTTGTTTAAAACCTAATAAAATATATACTAAAACCTTCCTCGAGAACCACTCTATCTATAAAAAAAAAAGACGGGTTGCACTCCGGGAGTGCCAGCAGAAATGAAAACTTGATTATTAACGTTGAGCATGTTTGATATTTTGGAATGGTATCCGTCTTACGCTTAATCGATCAGGTCACGTGTCCTGACGCGAGTTTAAGATTTTATACCCATTACAGAAAAAGTGCTCCACGCCGCTCAAGAAGTTTTCACTTCAAACAACTGCATCAAAATCAGTTGCTAGTTTTAAAGATTTAAGCATACATAGAGACAGAGAAAGCGACTTTGTTTTATACTATGTAGTGATACAATATGTAATAATGGCATAATTCCCATCATATTAAGTTTATTCATTCCTTTTTTGTCCATCGCCAATGTGCACATCTATTTATTATTATTGTTGTATAGTATAATTTCGATGAAGATCTTAATGGTCCAAAAAATAAATTTAAATATAATATATTACAGGTAGAAGAAAACGCAGCGAACCGAATCCTCGCGAAATCCCTCTCAAGTGACATAGAAGCAAGGGAACAAGAACAGAAGGACAAATTAGAGAAAGACACAAAGTACCGGCTCCAATTACAGCAGCAGTTAGTTAATAGACAGCGGCAGAAACAGTGCGAGTTTGAAGAAATGCTCATTGAAAAGAAAATGCTAGAGGATATTGAAAGGACTATAGCTGATGAGGATCAGAGGTTTGTTACTTTGTAACATTCTGATGATTGAAGAATGTGATAGATTTTTAAATTTGAAAGAATGTGTAATAATCTATGAGTTTGTTTGAACGCGCTAATCTCGGGAACTACTGGTCCGATTTGAAAAATTCTTTCGGTGTTAGATAGCCCATATATCGAGGAAGGCTATATATATCATTCGGTGGACTCTCGCTCACCAATAGGAGCGGAGCACTGCGGGTAAAACCGCGGGCACAACTAGTATTGAATATACACCGAAAAAGAAAGTATTCAAAGTATTTTAAATTCCATCCCTTCAATTGATTATTTGTACATATTATCAAAATTACATACTTTTAATTAGCGTGTGTGGCACAAATATCAATGACAAGGAGTACTTATTAAATCGAAAAATGCTTAATTGAAAAATTATTATTCCAGAGAATTACAACAGAAACGCGAACAAATGGAGAAGTGTCGTCGAGAAATGGTCACATTCAAAAAGGCGCGCGAAGCGTGGAAAGAGAAACAAAAAGAAATGCTTGTTATAGAGGAAAGGAATATCGAGAAACAAAGGAAAGACGCGTCTGATAGGAGTTCAGCGATGTAAGTGAGATTATGTTAATTTAATTGAAAATATCTTGGATATCTTACACAAACGATTACAATGTATTGTAGTAATATTTTTTAATGTATATTTTAATGTATTAATAAACAATAACAGCATTTCAATGATTTTAGTATAGCAGAAAGAGAAAAAAAGATGAGGGAGAGAGATGAGTTGACTCAGAAAATTGCTGCTAAAATATTAGCTGAAGAGGTACATATGTAATTAGAAAGAAAGAAAGAAAGAAAGAAAGAAAAGACATTTATTTCTAGATAAAGGTACACACACAAGAAGAAAACACAAAATAGAAGAAAAAAGAAAGTACGATACATTTACAAACATTATACATTATACATACATTATATACATTTACAAATTAGACATAAATTAGACGCCATGTTTGTTGAGAATCTGGTACTGTGTGTGCACTGCATATCCAGAAAAGGGTCTTGACTCAGCTTTCTGCCATAATCGCAGCAAGCTGCGACTACAGCGCTGGTATTCTGTCAAGACCGAATGGAGGGTGTGCTTTCGACTTTCCACTGATTTGCTACAGAAAAATAATATAAATAATAAATAGATAACTAATACAAATAATAGATATTAATAAATAAATAAATATGAATATGAATTTAAATGATAAGAGATGCGGTGTTGATTGGTTGATTGGTGCTTTAAATACTATGCAGTAACTACTTACTGTTCTGCCAGAAGTAGATGCTTTAACTTTTGTTTAAAAGTGATTTTGGATCGAAGTTGACGCAGAGGCGGCGGTATATTATTCCAGCATTTTGTGGCACAGTATTTAAAGCAACCACGAAAAGCCATGCTATGATGCTTCGGTACTGAGAGTACATCAACATTAGATCTTAAAGGATTCCGACTTGTGTCCTTACGCCAGACAAGCTTCTCAAATAGATACAATGGGCGTTTAGTTTTCACAAGATCAAACAGGAAGCATGCCATGAAGAGCTTGTGTCTATTCCTCATGTTAAGCATCTTTGAAGAGTTAAGAAAAGGTGTTATGTGGGACCTGGCAGGAATATTAAAGCAGAATCTGGCACAGGCGTTCTGAACTCTTTGCAAAAGCCTCCGTGACCGTTCCAGTAGACAAGACCCGAATACGTTAATGCAGTAATTGAGTCTAGAAAGGACAAGGGACTCGCACAACACAATTCGGAGATCCGTATTAATAAAGGGACGCAACTTATACATTACTTTTAGACGATAGAAGCACCCTTTAACAATCTCAAGAATATGGCTTTCGAATTTGAGATTACTGTCAAAGATCACTCCCAAATTACGAGCCTCTTCCACTTCTTGAATCGGGAAGCCATCAATGGATATTGACAAATTTAGATTTTTTGCTTTGTGAACCTGCCCCTTTGTCCCGATAATCATATATTTGGACTTGACGGGGTTTAATAGCAGAGAGTTGTTAGATGCCCAGGTTGCAATACGACTCAAATCCGCTGTGAAACCAGACAAAGTCGCCGCGACGTTATCGTATTTTATTCGAGAGTATATTTGCAGGTCGTCCGCATATAGATGGTAGTTGGAGTTGATAAGGCACCGCGTAATGTCTGCTGAATAAATTATGAACAAAAGAGGGCCCAATATCGAGCCCTGGGGAACACCACGTGTCAGCAAGAGCTCCGAAGAGATTTTAGCTCGATAATTAATTTTTTGAAGTGAAAACTTCTTTAGCGGCGTTGGGTATAAAATCTTAAACTTGCGTCAGGACACGTGGCCTGATCGAAAAAGCGTAAGACGGATGTTTTTTTTTTTTAGCCCTTATATTCCATGCGTAAGACGGATACCATTCCAAAATATCAAACATGCTGAACGTTAATAATCAAGTTTTCACTTCTGCCGGCACTCCCCCAGTGCAACCCGTCTTTTTTTTTTAATATTTCCACCTCACATTAAACTTTACCAAATTATGAAAATGAAATTACTTATGTTTAAAATTCAATTAAATTTTTATTTCAATTTACACATACAACAGACTTTTTACCTTACCATTTATAATTTTTCAGGCAGAACGTTTAGAAAGAGAGAACATTATAAAGTCCCTACAAGAACAAGAATATTTAGAGAAGAATGTAAAAGATGACATAGCAGAGAGAAACAAAATGGAGTTTGTGAAAAAAGACACAAGAGAATCTCTTATCTCACAGATGGAGAATAGAAAGAGACTGCAACAAGCCGAAAAGGAAAAGGAAATGGTTTTTAGGAAAGAGGTAAGAGATTAATTATTGATCATTTATAATTAAAATTAAGTAATATAACAAGGGAATTGATATGTAAAACATAACCTTTAGGTATATTGACAAATAATAGAGTTTCTTTGATACATAGTTAAGAGCGTGAGTTCTTGTTTTATTAAATTATTTAATACTAGCTTTCCGCCCGCGGCTTTGCCCGCGTTTTCAAAGAAAAACCCGTTCCCGTAGGATTTCCGGGATAAAACCTATCCTATGTCCTTTCTCGGGTATCAAAATATCTCCATACCAAATTTCATGAAAATCGGTTCAGTAGTTTAGGCGTGATTGAGTAACAGACAGACAGACAGAGTTACTTTCGCATTTATAATATTAAGTATGGATAATCAACCGAGTAGAGATATAACTTTGAATTAGAATATTATTATGAAAATAATAGACATATAATGAATGAAACTGCATTTATCTAACAGACGGAAGCAAAAATAGCCGCCCAAGATGAGAAAGAAAGAGAAAAAGATAGGAAAAAGAAAGAGAAAAGTGAACAGTATTCAAAAGAGTTGCGGAAACAGATTGAAGCTAATGCTAAGAAACGGCAAGTGGAACAAGAGTTAGAGGCTAATAGAGCCAAATATGTGTGGGATTGTGATGCTGCCTGGTATGTTAATTATTTATGTCTTTATAATATACTAGCGGTCCGCCCCGGCTTCGCCCGTGGTACCTACATGTTTAAACTATCCTATCTCTCAAGTTGGATCGAACTGCACATGGTGTGCGAATTTTATTATAATCGGTTAAGTGGTTTAGGAGTCCATTGAGGACAAACATTGTGACACGAGATTTATATATATTATTAAGATTAAGATGGATGAAATTTAAAATGTGTGTTTGCTGTTTAAAAAGAACTTTTTAATATTTTAATGTTAAAAAGTCATTGGACAGAGATTTATTAATGTTTATTTCGTTAAAATGCAGGTTTACTTGCTTTTTTATGGTCTGAGACCTCTGAAATCACGAATTTTACATAACATTTTTAATTTTATTAAACTACTAATTGGTAGTTGAAGTATTTTAATGAGCAGAAATTTATTACTCAAACAGCATTAAAGGCATTTTACTTTTACAAAGTCCAGAAGTTCTATTAATTTTTATAATATCTGAAATGCTGCTTTTTCAATAAAAAAAAGGCGTGTGGCACTCTGCCGTGGTAAAGCTATTGCATGCTATGCCTTCAAGCCACACCTCCGCGCCCGTCCCCGTGGGGAGCGTGAGGTTTTTTCGTTACGGAATTTCTCGATTCGGTCCCCGCGCTCAAGGCCCGCGATAGTAGCTATGCAATAGCTTAAAAATTACTTCCATATAAAACTGTTTATGTAAAATTCACATATCTATTTATTATGTTTTAGGCGTAAAGAAGTATCCGAAGAACGGAAGAAAATTATTAAAGAGCATGTGCCCAAAGTGCTTGGTTATTTGCAAGCGGGAGTATTGAAGGAACAAGATGTGCCACAGATAAAAGAAGTTATTGACCTCAATCTGGACCTTTCCAAACCAAAACCTACACGACGACCTAAATGTAACGCGCAGTGTCGAATTATTAGAGATTATTAGTTATGAAACTGTGATATTTTATTGTAATTAAATTATAGTGCATGTATTATTTGCCAAAAATGTTTATGAAATTGATAACAGGAGGAAGTGGTTTTTATGTAATCTATTTTGGATGAAAAATAATCAATGGAATAAATTATTGTTGTTGTAATAAATAAAGCTTTTCAGTGTTTTCATTATTTATATCTGTAGCTAGAATAATTTATAAACTCAGGTTATAGATTGATGTAGAATTATTGAGAATTATGAAGTACCTACCTACATAATTTAAATTTCATCTATAGCAATAATAGAATTGTAGTGTGTTTCTAATATTAAAATAACCGCTTTTAATGTATGTACACAGTACACACTACACACGTAGACAGAGAAACTACACATACCTATAGCAAAACAGTAATTTTTACATTTTTTGTCTGTCTGTTTGTTCCGGCTAATCTCTGAAACGGTGGGACCGATCTTAACAGGACTTTCACTGACAGATATGAGATAGTTGATGTTTTAAAGAGTAAAAACTCAATTACGCAGGTGAAACCGCGGAACGCAGCTAGTTTAAAATAAAACGTTGCATCAAGTTGTTCATTTCATTTCTCATTTTTCATTCCTGATAAATGTAAAGTTCCTGATAAATGTAATGTATGTGAAGTATCATAAATAAATTATATTTTAATGAGAAATTAAATCTACACTAAATCAAGATCATATTGAATTAAAGTTAAGCGCCAACGGAGCACGGAGCAATGACCGAATGAAATAAAGAGCATCCCGATAGTGCATATTTTATTATTATTATTTATTGTTGTAGTTATTTTTTATTATTAACTGTGATTATTAAATAGTATATTGCCTGCTCTGGCATTCCGTTGATGCACTATAAACTATTCCACTATGCTGTCTGCAAAGTAAAGCCAGCATTGTATTCGAAAAATGATAAAGACCATGTTTATCAATGGAAAATTTATAGTTGATTACAATGGCCATTACCATAATATTACCCACGTCGCATTGCGTAGGTATCCGCCACAGTATCCGCCTACTACGTTCGAGCGAGCGCGCACGAGCAACTTTGTCTCCGCAACTATTTTGTCTCCGCAACTATTTTGTCTCTCCACCCATGGGCTAGTATCGACGCAACTCCCCATACAAATTGATGGGAGAGACAAAATAGTTGCGGAGACAAAGTTGCTCGTGCGCGCTAGCTCTTCAAGTTAAGTATTTGTTCTCTGTGGACATGTAACTGTCAGTTGTCTTTTTCCGTCTGTTTTCAATTTACCGGCAATCATTTTCAAGGCTGCAAGCTTGGGCCCTGTGTCGCAGTATTTGGTGTCTGGTACAGTTGTTACCTTTATTGATCCAAAACCTTGAAATTTGGTGCAATCTTCGTTTTTTTTCGCAAAACGTTGAAGCATCGCTCGGAAAATATTTATATTTAACATTAACAAGTAAGAAAAAAAAGCACTGATGCAGAACTACGAATCTGGAGACTGCAGTTATCTGCAGGACAAGGAACGTAGGCGGCAAGATAGAGTAAGTTTATGAATTAAATTAACACTTGCTAGTTATATCCTTGTTTGGATTTATTTTGTTGTTGCAATAATATTGAATTAGCTCAATGACCATCTGTTCTATAACTATCCCTAATGTACCTTTATATGCTTAAAATCTATAATTAGGTCTTGACTAATATTCGAAGCGAATATTGTCTTCCAAATTAGGCATACGATACGTGACAACTGGAGTTTTCTTGGTTGATTTCTCTTTTAAAGATCTAGGTCATCCAAGTAATGACTTAAATCATGCGAAAGTAAGAAAAATATGTATAAAACTACAAAATACGTGTACATAACTTATTGATGTACCTAACTCGGCTACAACATATAGGTACCTAGCTACATTTTACATTTTATGTTACATCAATCATGATCTGGTAATAAATGAACACATGGGCAAAGAATGTACAGCACAAGTGTCCCCCAAGTATCCTTTGTTAAGTTGGTTTTTAGTTTATTAATTAATCAACATGCTTCTAATAAACTCATTTTAAATTTAACTTTTACCACTTGGCTACAGTCAGATGATGTAACATTACACAAGAATCTCCATGACTCGTTCAACGAAAGTGACGAGTCCCATGATCGCTATGAGCAAGCTCAAATGGATAAAGACACGAAGTATCGTAATGACTTGAAGCAGCAGTGTCAGGATAATGCAGAGATGAGACACCAGATTCGTGTGGAGTCTTCGGCGATGCAGCAAGTGAGGCAAGAAATTGGTGCGGTTATGGCTGATCAGAATCAAAGGTGTGTATAACTTGAGTGTAAGGCAAATAAGCTTGTTTTTTAGGCTCTGACCTTATTGGTCTAGCAGTTAATAATATCAGAATGTTCCAGAATTATGGATGGGCATAGATTCTATTATATGCCATAGAATTTTTATTAAGTAGTTATTTGTTAACTATTATACATTATTGATTATATTATTACAATATGATTATATGATAGTACTAGCGGTCCGCCCCGGCTTCGCCCGTGGTACATATTTACGTTTTCTCTACATAAGAACCATCCTCGTACTTCAAGGAATATAATAAAAAAAGAATTATCGAAATCGGTTCAGCTGTTCTCAAGTTATGCGCTTACCAACACATTTTGGGATTCATTTTTATATTATAGATTTGTTAACTATTATACATTACATTATTACAATACGATTATATGATAATATATGATTTGTTTATAATATCTAGTAAAGCTAAAATAAATAAACAACAAATTGTGAGCATAAAATCTAGTGACTGGTGCCTGAAATAAGTTTCAAAATAACTTGGTGTTCTTTAGATCTTTACAACATAACATATACATACATAGTTAACATGATGATGTAATGTATAAATATAACATACTAGCGGTCCGCCCCGGCTTCGTCCGTGGTACATATTTCGCAATAAAAAGTAGCCTATGTCCTTTCTCGGGTATCAAAATATCTCCATACCAAATTTCATGCAAATTGGGTCAGTAGTTTAGGCGTGATTGAGTAACAGACAGACAGACAGAGTTACTTTCGCATTAATAATATTAAGTATGGATTGTCATAAATAAGCAAACAATTCTCACATATTTAAACTATTATTACACAGATACATTGAACATCAACAAGAACAATCAGACCAACTGCGTCAAGACATAATCTCATTCAAGCAAGACTGCGCCGACTTTAAGGACATGCAGAGAGAGCTGATCAACATCGAGGATCGCAGGATTGACGGACAGCGCCATGAGACTTCAGATAGGAGTGATGCTGTGTAAGTATTGTTTTTATCTGACTTCTATTCAAATACAAATTCTGGTTATTAATAATTAGGTATCTTTGTTTTTCCTAATATCAAAGGTTTACTCAAGTCTTAGTTTTTGAAGAGTTTTAGTTCTGCATTTGAGTCATCAAATAAGTATTATTTTACTATTGGTTTGGAAAGCAGTTTCTAGAGATCATAAGATTTTTTATAAGTTTTGTTTCATTGAAACTAGCTTTGCTTCGCAGTATAACTCGCGGGGCTCCGCTCCTTTGGTCTTAGCGTAATGATCTTGCCTTCTAAATGGCCTATTAAATGGGCTATCTAACATAACGAAGGAATTTTTCAAATCGGACCAGACCTAGTTCCTGAGATTAGTGTGTTCAAACAAACAAACAACTCAGCTTTATAATATTAGTATAGATAAAAAATGAAACACTTTACACTATTATGTTCATGGATACATTTGATTTATGAGTTTTTTATACCACTTGATCAAATTTATATTGCAGTATTGCTGAGCGAGAGAGAAAAATCCAAGAAAAAGATGACTATGATGATAAACTGGCTTCCGAATACTATGCTGATGAGGTTACTATATTTATTTTACTTTAGGTATTTGGTTCAAATTAAATTTAATTGAGCAAAGAAGATTAATATATTATGTGTTGTAGTTTTAAAGGAAATAATTCCAGTAAAAAAAAGGTATTACAGAGGTTCCCATAAAATAATTCATCTAAAACAAAATTATTTATCTTTGTTAATGACTTCACACATTTTGATAAATTGAATGTTGTGTATAATAAGTATATACATACTTAATTATTAACTTATACTGGCTATAACTTTAATTATATAAGTAAACTAGCGGTCCGCCCCGGCTTCGCCCGTGGTACCTACATGTTTAAACTATCCTATCTCTCAAGTTGGATCGAACTGCACATGGTGTGCAAATTTTATTATAATCAGTTATGTGGTTTAGGAGTCCATTTAGGGCAAACTTTGTGACACTAGATTTATATATATTAAGATATTTTGTAACTGAGAGAAATGTGATCTAATAGAAAATAGGGTTTAAAGGATGAGTCACGCGCTATCTTGTCGCGACCGGGGTGTGTCCCAGCCGTACTGGTCGCGACGGTTCGTGTAGCTTAATTAATAATTATTTATTTACTAGCTTCCCCTCGCGTTTTCAAAGAAACACCCGCATAGTTCCCGTTCCCGTAGGAATTCCGGGATAAAACCTATCCTATGTGTTAATCATAGAAAGCACTTCAGTTATTTAGTAACTTCATTCCATCCGGGTGTCCCTTGACACTTCTCAAGTTCTTATATTAATAATTACTAGTTGTGCTCCGTGGTTTTACCCGCAGTGCTCCCCGTTGGTCTTAGTGAGATGATATTATATAAGTCTTCCTTGATAAATTCAAATTCAAATTCAAATTGCTTTATTTGCAGAATGTAGAATTACAAAGATGTTTGTAGATACAGATAATATAGATCCTTAAACATTCTGCTCGTAATTGAGCGTGCAAATATATTATAAACTACATTAAATACAATATTATATCCCACAACACTTATAGATCGACATATAAATGGGCTATCATTGAAAGAATTTTTAAAATCGGACCAGTAGCTCCCGGGATAAGCGCGTTCAAGCGTGGTGTTAAAAAAAAAAGACGGGTTGCACTCCGGGAGTGCCGGCAGTAGTGAAAACTTGATTATTAACGTTGAGCATGTTTGATATCCATCCGTCTTACGCTTTTTCGATCAGGTCAGGTGAGTTTAAGATTTTATACCCAACGCCGCTAAAGAAGTTTTCACTTCAAAAATTTGTTTTCTTTCATTAAATCCATTTGAAACATTCCAGGATGAGCGGCAAGACCGTGAACACGACCTGGACGTGAAGCACGAGCGTGAATACCTCGAGAAGCACCTCCGGGATGACCAGAGGAAGAAGGATGAGCATGATGAGGAGCAGCGGGACCTGAGGGACTGCCTGCTGCTGCAGATGGAGGAAAACAAGCAGCACGTGCGCGACGAGAAGAAGCGGGACATGGTGTTCAGCGATGCGGTGAGTGGTGGACAGGAGACCAGTGGATCAGGGACAGTAGACCAGGGACAGTAGACCGGGGCAGTAGACCAGGGACAGTATAACAGGGACAGTAGACCAGGGGCAGTACCACAGGG
>CAJQZN010040502.1:0-21232 GCA_907164685.1 Colias eurytheme
AATTTTAAATTGTAAAAAACTCGAGAGCTGATGTTACGTATGGCACTCATAATAATGAAGGTAGAAAATTATTCCTGTTAATCGTGATTTTATTCCTATCCCCTGAGTATTTTATTGAGTCTCAAATACAAAAGTACGAATGTAATTTATAAGAATCATAATCGGTTTTTCATTCTCTATTCCACATTTATCGTCAAATCGATTTGAAACTAAATAATTGATTAAAATACATAGATGGAATACTCCGATGCATTTACACATTAAATATTGAATTGAAAAGGAACCATAACTCATAATGATTTATTACCAAACGTGACGCATATTTCTATATGACATCCTATCAATTTACAAAGTAACCTTCAAATCTATACTAACATTATTAAGTCGAAGAGTTTGTTTACTTGAACGGGCTAATCTCAAACGACGGAAACGATGAAATTATTTCACTGTTAGATAGTCCAATTATCAAGGAAGGCTTATACTATTTATGTATATAGGTACGTTATGACCAATAGGAGTGGAGCAATGAGGGTAAAACCGCGGGGCACAGACTGTAGAATATAATAATGTAAATTATGAACGAGTTCATGTGTACAATACCTTTTCAATACAGATCATCAAAGCTAATAAAGCATAAAACGTAATAGAACTCTCATTCATATCAATAGACCCAAATACGTAACGATTGAAAAGTACAAAACGTCATTAGAAGCTACAATCCTTTAACGAATTACTCGTGACGTCATTGACCCAGTATGACCTATTTCATTAAAGCTAAGGGCAAGTTTTCACTAACATTGCACACTGCGATTATTTGCGTTCATTCCAGTCGCAAAGTTTTAATTGAGCGCAAAATTGTTACAATGCCCGCTGCATGGAGTTTTTAGACAATTCGCGAATTTTAAATGCAACATTGTTTAGAACTGTTATGGTTTATTTGCTTAAAAAAGTTTTCAGTTAACACATGATTGGTAAAAATTAATTTAATTATTACAACTTTAGTATTTTATTCCTCATTTTAAGTTGCTACCTATACAAAGCGAGGAGACAAGAAAGCGAAAGCAATAAAACATTTAAAATACTAAGATAAATCATGTACCCAGAATTTAGATTTTAGACAACACCACAGAAGACTCCATCCCTCCTCACTTTTGCATTTAAAATAATAGTGAACATGAAGTTATTAAACAAATGTAACGCATTATTTAGCTTTCATTATAACCAGGCCTTAATAATTACCGCTGATAAATCGTTCGTTGGTTGTATAAATATGGGATAATACATTTGTGAGCCTAATTATCTGCCTATAGGTGAAAATATTGTGAGCATCTCAAATAAAGGTCACGAAAGATTCATTTTATCCAAATATTGCTAAACGAAACTGATACAGTTCGTCTTAGCTTAGGAAAAAATATAACCAGTATAAGAAGAGCTTTTTATTATATGGCTTCACTTGAATTACAGAGGTTTTGGAACCTTCTAGATACTTATCCGATCTTTATGAATATAGTATACAGTTACTCCCGGTTTATTGGTACATTGAATTCCAAATCATTTCAATAAATACATAGTTGAATGCGTTGATTTATTAATTATTTATGCACTGTACAGAAAGTCAAGTCTAATTATACCATTTATTCTAGTAATCTGTAACAAAGATCCGTCCATCCATAAGTTAGAGGAACCATTTTGGCTCAATTATCTCGGTCAATCAAATCTTTTAATTTTTCTATTCGTTAAGAAAATAACTCGTTAGTTCAATAAAAAATGTTGTGTGGTTTTATGAAACCACGGTAAAAGTGAAACTGTTCGAACGGTTCCGAACACTGCGTTGTGTAGCGCATGTCGCGTGACGGTCGGCTGCCGAGTAGGTATACCTACTCGGCAGCCGCGATACACGCGACATGCGCTACACAGACCAAAAAGTTTGAGACGATGTAATAAAAGTTTCACTTTAAAAAGTATTCTTTAGTGCTGTAAATTAAGTACTGGATATGAAAATTGCCCTGTATTTTAATTCAAGTAATGTATGAAACAGTATAATTTTAGAATTTAACCACGATAAATAATAGATTATAGAATTGATACAGCAATTTTTATATTGCAAGCCTGTGTCAGGTCAATGCACATTGTTAAAATGGCCGCTGAAAACAGAATTCCTTCACCTCTACCTCTCTCAAAGGATCTTTTTGGTTTGTATTCACGCCAAAAAACCTAGAAAACAAAGTACTGTGCTATACTGTGTTTAATTGAATACAAAAAACATGTATTCAGTGTGTTGTTTTATAATTTCAGAAAAAAAAGAAAATAGAAACAGTCTCTTGTGGACTACAAAATATTTTTGAAGTGAAACTTCTTTAGGCGCGTTGAGAGTGAAATTTCAAGGTCATGACAGTATCGTCACGTCATGGAGTAAGGCGACGAATTTGTTATCTTTGAATCTTGCCAAAGAAGTGTCTGACTCAGAAACATATGTGCTCGGCACACACGCTCTTTTTTTAATAGGTATTTGCTTAAAAAAATATAGGTTCTTTATTCCAACACAACTTCTAACTGCGTCACTTTGGTATGAGAAACGTATCTAAAACTAAATTTATACAGACTAACATTTACAAATTAAGAGCTATCGTTAAGAATTGTTATATAAAAATGTTTATACAAATTAATGTTTCTAGTTTTCCAATACATCTTAATAAATTGCCAGCAATACTAACTCTAGTTGGTAAATAAGTTTAACTAGGTTAGCAAATAGTAAGGATACATGTACTATTCGAAGAAGGCATTACTAACATCTTGTAGTTTCGCTGTTTCAATTCTCGGAGATCTAAGGTTACATATGCAAATGTAGGTATGTCTCAAGTTTCTTTATATCCGATTTTCTAGAAGTTTATTTGCTTTGCATGTGGCATCTTCTTGTTTCATAAATGCATAGAAAATTCTTAGTTGTAATTTTATGATATGCAGTAGAATTTAAAGATTGAATATGATTTAGGTAATTTTTACACAAAGTCATGTTATTGGAATTACATGCATAATTTCATTCATACTTAGTTTTTAGTTTTTATTTTATTTTGAAAGCTTTTTAATTCAATCACTAGCTTGCCCAGCAGCTTTCCTGCCCAACTCTTTCGTGTTTTCTCGAACACTCCTGTGCCCTTATTAAACGTTAAAAATAAGCCGAATTAGTCGAGCCGTTCTCGAGTTTTACGCTTAGCAACACATGGCAATTCATTTTTATTGTAAAGACCTTTTTTTCTTTTATATTTAAAGTAATAATATAAATTCTACACAGTTAAGTAACACGTCTGTAAGTATATAATAATATATTTAATACAGAACCTTTTATTGCTTCAAAAGAAATATAAATTGTAGAAAGGCTCTCAGAAAGCTCCCGTAAATCCTGTCACCTCACTTTATTCATATAAAAATATAATAAACTCCAAAATAATACGAGCTTTTCAACTATCGACGTGCGCATTAAAATTCACTAGCTTACAAAAGTTTTCACTTGGAAGCTTCGAACTCGAAGTTTGGAATTAATCCATACTAATATTATAAATGCGAAAGTAACTATGTCTGTCTGTCTGTCTGTTACTCAATCACGCCTAAACTACTGAACCAATTTGCATGAAATTTGGTATGGAGATATTTTGATATCCGAGAAAGGACATAGGCTATCTTTTATTGCGAAATATGTACCACGGGCGAAGCCGGGGCGGACCACTAGTAATGCATATAATTATTTATCTCTTATTGATATTGTAAAGGCTATTATTATGTAATATGTCATCGTGTGTTGAAAATAATTAAAATACACGCAAATAATACTTTAGGATACATTTAATATAGTAGGTATATACCTACTATTTTACACGTTATATATAGATAATATCGAAGTAAGTATTTACTAGACTAATATGACTATGTAACAGTTAACAATGAAGTACAATAACTATTATCAAGTCTTAATTATAAAAATGAGTTATTATGCAATATGTATTTGCGTACTAGCTTTCCGCCCACGGCTTCGCCCGCGTTTTCAAAGAAAAACCCACATAGTTCCCGTTCCCGTGGGATTTCCGGGATAAAACCTATTCTATGTGTTAATCCAAGTTACCCTCTATATGTGTGCTTAATTTTATTGTAATCGGTTCAGTAGTATTTGCGTGAAAGAGTAACAAACACATACATACACATCCTCACAAACTTTCGAATTTATAATATTACTAGCGGTCCGCCCCAGCTTCGCCCGTGGTACCTACATGTTTAAACTATCCTATCTCTCAAGTTGGATCGAACTGGAGGAGTCCATTGAGGACAAACATTGTGACACGAGATTTATATATATATTAAGATGAAGATGATTATTAAGTAGGATTCCTGAAACCAAACTCCATTAAATACATGAATTAAAAATAATTAATGTACTCTTCAATTTATTTCGCTAAAGTTTTTACAAAATGTTCATACGAATGCTATTCTATTCAGTGGTTTCTAACAAAAATAGAAACCACTATTTGTGGATGATAGATGCATCGCTGGAACACAGTTGAAATGGAGTAAAGTTTTAAATATTGGTTACCAGTTGTTTCGCTAGTTATATGAATAAAATACAACATCTTTATTTTTGTAGCTGTATATTTTAAAATCGATACAATTATATTATTGCTTTAGCTTTGTAACTATATAGAAATTACTACATAGTATTAAACAAAGTCGCTTTCTCTGTCCCTGTCCTTTTGGAAGCTTTAATCTTTAAAACTAAACAACGGATTTTGATGCAGTTTTTTTTAATAAATAGAGTGATTCAAGAAGAAGGTTTAAGACGATACACAAAAAAAAATCTACTGCTTGGCGGGCGGAGTCTAATAGCTCGCTATCGCGAACGCGGGTGTGCGCGAAGTCATTCTTGCAAACTCGCCGCGCTGCCGCTGGCCGACTCGGGACAAACATGTATGGAGTCGTCATACAGTTATAATATTCTTATACATATATTTAATTGTTGATTAATTGGTTTTATTTTCTTGCTTATAAACAAATAATCTTCTTTTTAACAACTACTTAGACATTATTAATAATTATTATTAAGTATTTCGTAATGTTTACTTTATTACAAAATAATACAGGTTATAAATAATCTTTAAAATAACAAAAAATATTGTTACTCTGAAAAAATGAAATGGTACTCAATAACGCGGACTACTGAATGGATTTAGATAGAATTTGATGCTGACGTAGATATTACGTCATGCCCAGAAATGAAAGGTAATATTTCTGAAAGAAGTTATAAACCCTAATTCTTCTCAGTCAAAGTCAAGAGTGGAAGATATCACTAATACAGTAAAACTGATGCGAAACTTTGGATGTTAATTTGTATATTTTTTTGTTAGTTGTTACTTAATCACGTCAAGACTACATTACCAATTTTGATAAAATATAGCTAATTGCCTGGATGTACACATAGGATACTTTTTATCCGAACTGAACACTTCTGTGGGATAAGACAGGATTCACGATATAATCTAATTCCACGCGGGCAAAGCCGCGGTCGGAATGATATTTTTTTAAATAAAAAAAATGTTTAAAAAAAACACAAAATATATTGACGCATGTATTTATTTTTTGCACTCTATTATAATTGTAATTATTCATTACAAATAATCAAAATAAAATAGCCAGAACAAAGTAAGGCCCTGGTAGGGTAGGTAGGCAGGTACAGCAATGTGAGACGAACACTGGCTTATTTATACCAATAATAATGTATTATAAACATTAAATTAAGTTAATTTTCTAACAACAAAAATACATAATATTAGCTAATGTGAAAGCGAATCAACCATCATCATCATCCAAATCGGTTCATGTCATTAGGAGGAGTGACTGCAGCGCCATCTTCCGGGCCCAATTGTGTTTCCAGATCACCCAGGAACTCAATTTAATATACTTACACAAAATTTTTCGAAATGAAAACTCACATTACTATGTAAATATGAATATAAACCTGTTTTATTACTAAGCAATTTCCCGCACAGGTGTAGTAAGTATAAATGAAATAAATATCAACATCAAATTCTTTATACAACATACTTATCTACCACCTTCTAAGAAATGTAATTCTTGAAATTATTTCGTATTTTTTTTAAATATAATACTACTCCAATGAGCTCCTGTTCCATATTATGTCCGCCATACTTCCACTAAGTTCACCATGATTTTTTATTTCTTTGCACTTTGTTGCTTTTTGCTAAAAATGGAATCATGCGATAAAACCAGTAGAGCTTTGATAACATACATTTTTGACTGAATAAAGGTACTTACGAAGGAGTGGATTCACATTGTGAACAATCAGTGGGTTTATTTTCCTTCTTGATTCCGGATTTCTGAACAGATTATTTATGCTATAAATGAAAAAATCTTACACATTCGTTATGTACTTAAAACAGGGGTACATATCAAACATCGTCTATTAGGAGGGTACCTACTACCTACTATATTAAGTAATCAAAGAAAGAAAGTTCGGCATTGATAAATGTGTTAATTCTTCGTAATCTCTTCATTACAAACAAGATAAAAATAGACGCTATCAAGTTTTCTACGACATAAGAATGATTTTAAATTATCATCAAATTTAAAATAAAACCAACTTACTTCATTAATTTGTTCCAATTGTAAGCATTCTTTTTCCTCCAACCTTTATGTTTCTTCTTCTTATTTTCTTTATTGTCCCCATTTGTCTCATTTTGTCTTATCGTGTTGTCACCCTTTTTTACGATTGCGCGAGCGACACAAGTTCCCCGTGTGACGGCCGTAGCGGGAATGACTCGTGCAGCGATCGGGGTAGGAAGGTACAGGGCGGCTCTCGCTATATTGGCTGGTCGCGCGCTAATTTCAAGTATTTCTTGTTTATTTCAAAACCATCGCATATTTCAAAATTCTAAATCGGTAGACGTATAGGTTGTATATTTTATAGTTAATATCCAAAAAGTCGTAACTTTACATTTGTTATTTTGAAGATGCCAGAGATTAAAAAAAAATAACAATGATAACTTTGTATTTTTTTTCTATCGAGAAAATATCATGGAATTATGTTTCTAAAACGGTAGACGTATTGTGTTACTATTGAACTTTCTTGTCAAGAATTTTCATCACGACAACTTTAATAATATAAAAATTACGAAGGTTTGAAAAGGGCCGTAAATGTTAGAAAAATTAATTCATCACCTTAAGTATATAATTTATTAAGTTTTAGTCAAACCGGGCGAAGCCGCGGGCGGAAAGCTGGTGAAGTATAATAGCAAACTGAGTTAGAGTATCTAAATTAAATTTTGGATATAGATATCTAATAACTAATAACTTACTACTACTAACTTGCTTCTTTACATTAGTATTGAAGTTGTTAAATAAATAAGACACGATCACATTGCCTAACTACACAAAGTTTCTATCTTATCTCAACTAAAGCTGTCAATACCAATATCTTCTTACGTAAAACTAGAATATCGTCCGAGTCCTCTTATTTGGTGTGGCTGATATATTTTATACTAGATTTCCGCCCGCGGCTTCGCCCGCGTTTTCAAAGGAAAACCCGCATAGTTCCCGTTCCCGTGGGATTTCCGGAATAAAAACTATCCTTTGTGTTAATCCAAGTTACCCTCTATATGTGTGCTAAATTTCATTGTAATCGGTTCAGTAGTTTTTACGTGAAAGAGTAACAAACATCCATACATCCATACATCCTTACAAACTTTCGCCTTTATAATATATATTAGAATATTAGATATTAGATATTAGATCTGTTTTAACTAACATTTTCTTATTCTCGTGAATCGAACCCAGGACATAGACATACACTTATATATTACTATTATTACAACTGTAGCAAAACCGCGGATTCCTATAACATAAAATCAACAGTACTTATTCTAAACCAAAATCTTCCTTCGCTAAGATAACAAAGCCGATCACATTCGATCTAGCTACATTGTAAAATAGTCCCCATTACGCTCAACTTTGTACGGCAATTTGTAACCATTAGATTTAGGTAGTTAACCCTCGCCTGCTGAAGGTAATCTGCTCAGTAAATAGACTGAATCACAATTTAAAATTATATTTGATAAAAGTTATTGGAGGGTTAACGCTTGTTAGTATTGATTGCACGTAATTGTGAGTCGAATCGCTAACTCGGTTTTATAATTCTTGTACAGGGAGGTTTCTGTGTAATGTATTTTGTCGTCAAACGAATTTTGTGTGGGTAATAGATTGTATTTTTGTTTGTTACGATTGAACGGAAATACTAAATAGACTTTTAAAACGATAGAGATTATAAATTTTCTTCCTGTTAGAAAATTACAGAATTTTTTTGCCAATAATATATGCAATATTTAATTTATTTATATTAACAAAGGGGAAGCCCAGACAAGCGTCTATGCCTTTCTAGTGAATATTTTTGGTACTCTCAATATTAAATCATTCTCTTAATTTATCAATAAGAAAGTAGAGACATCTTTATATTTTTGAGATTAAATTCAGGTTAGATAAAACACTCCTACGAGAATGCTTGTGTATGAGATGGCTTAAAATTCAAGCATTTGCATTTTAAAGGAGTGCAATATTAAACTCTTTTAGCTCCTAAATTGTCCTATAATTTAAAATGTATGAAGAAGGTATGAAGATTATTTTTACGAGTATAAGTTACAATATCTTTTACCTCCAACACTATTATTTATTGTCATTGTATACGGATATAACAACAAGTAAATATATTTTCTATGACAACAATTTTGGTATAAAATAATTGGCAAAGAAGATTTTTTCCTTTATCAACTTTGTAACAAAATACTTTTCCATATTTTCTTTCATCAATTACTCATTGAAGCCTTTCTAATTAACCAAAAACACTTTATTCAGATTTAAGAAATTCATCAAATTACATGAACATCTACCGTTTCCATTAAATGATAATAATATATTGGAGATTTCTGATATTATTTTCTATAGTATATAATATATACTTATCATAGTTTTAATGATGTTGACTATGATTATATAAATTAAAAGCAAATAAATTTTAAGTAATCAAATAAATAAATATTACTTTTAATCGTGTTATTAATACAAAAAATATACTTTAAGAGCTTATTCGTAATTCAATTACATAACAGAAGTACGCGAATTGAAAAACGGCATTTACATTGATGGATTCACAGCGACCCATATCACATTTGTACCGGGACTCGGGAAAGTCAGGGGCAAACAAATGAATTGGTCGGACGCTAACTGCCCCGCGGCACGCGAGCGTATGACATTGAACTGACAAAACGACGACGCTATTATCAGCCCGCGTTTTAGGGTTAATACGGTTTTGAGACGATTTGGCAGTTTCGCTTACGGGTTATACTTTTATGATATACGGTGGGCTTGGCTGGCTATTATTAAATTAGAGCCGTTTGAAAAATTGTAAACCTTTTAAAAATGATAGGTCCGGTTAATGTTAGAATTGGCTGGTCGGAATTTTCAATGGTTGGTATTTCTTAAAGAATTATAAGAAATCGTACTACTTGAAAATAAGAAATATATTAACTTCTTTCTTGTATGTTCAAATAGATGCTCCCTGTTCATTCGTTTCCACGTTTAACCGAAATTGATCTAGCAGAGGCTATTTTGAAAAGTTTCTTACTATCTAAGGAGTCATAAACAATTTTAAATGAAAAATGGTCATTTTTACCTGGACAAAGTCGAGACTGGGCAGTGATAATACATAGAGAGGAAAAACAAAGGCTTTGTGGAGAATATGACATGAGTAGGGTCAACATAATATCGCCAAAGTTTGTCAATAAACAATATTGATGACGGTATTTTTTAAACAAAGTCTACTTTATATTTAGCGAAGAAATCTTGTAGGAATGTATTGAATACAATATAATATAGTTACACGCTTTGGCTAGCCTTGGATTGGTATCCAAGTTACCACTGTTAAACGGTAATATAATATTTAAATTAGCTCTATGTAACTTCTAAAGATAGAATATTATGATATAACGTGCAAATACAAAACTACCTTTTAAATCAAGTTGGGTAAAGTTAGATTATTCTGGTAAAATATCGAGTAAAGACGAGGGTTGGAGTTAGGTTAACGTTTTAAAATATGTATAATTATTAGCAAGGGATTTGCATGTACTATTATTTCCATTAATCATTTCAAACCCGTAGTGTTAAATGAATAATTTTTAAATAAATTTTACTTAAAAATACAAAAGAAAGCACAATCAAACAGGATTACATAAAATCGGTATTAATTTCGCCTTTTCTATAACCGCGGGCTTGTAATAACTTTTTACGATTTCGAAAATTAGAGCAATATTTCTTGACGATACCCTTTCAAAAGTCGTTAAAAGAATATTAGTGGAGGGTACTTTAATACTTTTAACATGATTGCTTTTTTAAGTAATGAAATGTGATATGAGTTTTATATTGATTTTATCATTATACATTATGAGGTTTTTACTTTTACTTTAAAAAGAACTAGACGAGCGTTCGTTTTATCGGTACCTAGATTTCTACGAATACATAAATCGAAATGTCTGTGTGTAATGTGAAATTAATTACTTGGGCTTTTTTTCATACGTTTGACATAAACAATGTGGAAATTGTCGATGGGCCCTGGAGGAAAGTACTTGAAATACTCGAGATAGAAAATTTTGCTGAAGGGAAACATTCTTTTGTTTTTTATTGAAATAGAACTGCATTCAAAATTTTTCGAAAATTCACTTGCTTCGACTGGGAATCGAAATAAATATAATTTAAAAATATAATTTGTTATTTCATTCTTGAAATCGACACTACTACACTAAGCATTAATAATTGTCCGTCGAATTCTTATTTGTTATTACAGATAGGTAATGCTTTATGCGTAGGTACTATGTGAGTACACTATAAACCCTTTTAACTTCTATAAAGATTATACGTTTAGTCTCAACTATAAATTATCTCCCAGGGGATGTACCCGCGGGATCTCCTGTTGTCATGGTAACGCACACCTATGCGCCTATACGCTATAACAAGAAAGTGAGAAGTGTTCATATGAAATAAATAAATTTGAAATAACTAAATCTGCACTAATCTTATCATTATCATCATGCTAAGACCAACAGGAGCGGAGCACTGCAGGTAAAACCACGCGGCACACCTAGTTTAAAATAAGTATGTATGTAATTTTTTAAGACCGTCTTAAAAGGTGCAATATTTCTTTTACCTATCATGTTAGGTACGTCATGATAAAAATAGAGATAACCTAAAAAGAAAAAACTATTCAATGTTCTTTCTTTTTAGGTAATAATATCCCACACGTGTTGTGCATATTATTAAATAATTAAATATCTAATCAATACGTCCACCAAATTAAAGATTTTTTTTTCAAAATTTATTTCACAATGTTCAAAAATTAAGGTTACAGTTCATATAAAAACAGGAATAAGAAATTGCACAGTAAAAATAGTCACAACGCGTTGTAGAATATTACACAGAGACGTGTCTCGGTTATTTTTAACTTGTTATCAAGCCTTATCAAGAAAATTACGGAAAAATAATTAAAATGTTACTCCTTTTCCTTTTGGGCCCTTTGTTTTATCAAAGTTTTAATTTTATGCTTGATTTGTAATTAAAGAGAGAAGCTAAGAAAAAAAGATGCAGAAGATAAATTAGAAGATTGAACTTACTAGGTTTAGGCTGTATTGTGTCTGTTCGTTTGTATGTATGTTATGTATAAGTTAATTGTTCGTATTTCCTTGTGTTTGATTTTACGCGAGTATTATACATTTGGATTGTCTCAGTCTCCCCGTGACCACGCTCGCTGCAAAGTATGCGAACCGTCGGGAAAATAATATAATGAATAAATCGCGTTTAAAATCCGTTAAAATCTTTGATTTCTAGTTAATTATTTATTTTCTTGACATACATTGGTAGATAACTCGACAACTGCGTACAAGTAATTTTTGTGAAAAAAAACACGATTACTAGAAAAATATAATAAAAATAAAACGTTCACTTAGAAATTTTATACAATTAGTGTGACACAAATCAAACGACGCCCCTCTACAAAACCACTACACTGGCTACGTCATAGAGGGGGACAAAATACACACTAAACTCTAATAATATTTAACACTTTATACCCAAATAACTAAGTAACAACTATGTACCTTTCTGTCTCCAATCCGACGATTCCTTCAATCTTCCTTCAACCTGTCGCCCTAGTCCCTGATAAGTTCTATCCATATGTACCGGACCGTATACTAGATACCTCTTATCAAGAGCAATTAAACAAAACTTCATAAAACTCCGAACTAGAACTAGAAACACATCAATAGGCTGTCCAGTCCCGCTGGCGCCAAGTATATCGATCATTCGGTAATTACCTCGCCCCAGCGGCTTATATTGTTTGCGACAAACATAATTATGTGGTCCCTTTTATGACCACTAAATAACCGGAATTTCTATGCTTCTACGTATGTAAGCGCGTGAATGTAATAATTAGATACGGAATTAATATATCTATGTTATTATAAAGCTGAAGAGTTCGTTTGAACGCGCTTATTCCAGGAACCACGAGTCCGATTTCAGAAATTGTTTCACTGTTAGATAGTCCTACTTTTGAGGAAGGCTATAGGCAATATATCATCACGCTAAGACCAATAGGTGCGGAGCAATGCGGGTAAAACCGCAGAGCTCAGATAGTTTAATAACAACGTAAAATCATAGATAGCTGTCTGCTGTAGGTATGATAAAATTAAGATAACCGTTTGTCAGAAATACGCAGAATACGGAAAAATGAAATAAAAGAGCTACATTATTTTCGCTTTTACTTGCATCCTTATTTAATTTACAGGATTTGCTATATGTTATACTAGAGGTCCGCCCCGGCTTCGCCCGTGGTACATATTTCGCAATAAGCGAAGGTAGCCTATGTCCTTTCTCGGGTATCAAAATATCTCTATACCAAATTTCATGCAAATTGGTTCAGTAGTTTAGGCGTGATTGAGTAACAGACAGACAGACAGAGTTACTTTCGGATTTATAATATTAGTATGGATTACAATTATTTTTTAATTTTGAGTAGGTATTTATAAATCTTTGTGTATTTTATCAATCACTAAATGCGAGAATAATTTGCCGTTTCGTAGGTTTACCTACCTACATACAGCTTTTATAAGAGAATCAGTCATAACTCATAACCCTGTCTGATACAGGGCAATACCCGTATTTATGCTGAGCTAGATTCACGACTGAACCCAATCGTATTGTATATCTGTTTGTTTGTATTTTGTGATGTATCATTATTACTCTGTTCTAAAACGAATGTAGTATCCATATACCTAACATTTTATGAGCATGTGTCTTATTATTACGATCACTAGTACGTAAGTACATTACATACGGTGGCCTGGAAGAGATCGCTACCTAGCGATAAGGCCACCGTTTGTACACATTATTTCCTATTAGCTGTACTTTATGTGTCTCTATTTCTTTTGTGTGTGCAATAAATAATAAAATAAAATAAATAAATGAGTATCACAATACTCCTCTTTTGATTTAACTTGCTACGATAATACCACAAGCCTTTATGGTACCTAAAAAATAAAATAAAAATGTAAACCAATTTTTCTTAGTTATCTGTCATATTTCATCTCAAGATTATTTATTAGTTTTTTCCATCAATAATATACATATATTCATTTAATGACGATAACATAAAAAAATATTAATCCTCAAAATATGTTATTGGTTCTATTGATTTTATCATCTTGTACAATACTAGGACCTCATAAGTTTATGGCATAATAACTTTTTCCTTCGCCTCTATTTATGCTATGCTAATAGCTAAAATATAATTTGGAAAATAGGTCAGAGGTGTGACAATAAACTCATAGGGTCGTTTAGCTATTTTACTAGGCGTATTATAACTTCTAATACAGTAAACGATATAAAAATTTGGGTATAAGTTTGCTTATACCAAGTTGTTATAGTAAATTTCTAGGAAAGGGAACTAAATATAAATAAATAAATATTTCACGACAATTTTCACACACGGCACGATCTGATCCCTTACTAAGCTTTCGCTTGTGTTATGGAAACCAGATGGCTGATTAACACATATTATTTTAAATAATTACTTATATAGATAATTAACACCCAGACAAAGAGCAAACATCTATGGTCATCACACAAATATTTGCCCCGGGTGGGAATCAAAACTACTACTTATTCATTTTCTAAGCAAAATACAATTTTTAACATAATACATATTTTCTAAGTCAATCTAAAATCACAACCAGTTTTGTACAAACTAAAGTAACTTTCATATTCTATGTATAATTGAGAGGTATTTTATAATAATAGGTAGAAGCATAGCAAAAATCTGTCTTGGGACCTTTTGGAATGACAAGTAGCTACATATTATTTTATGTCTGTCTGTTTTAATTACAAAATATAATTATAAAATGAGCATGTTTTTGACAGAGCTTTTGAAAAATGAATTAAATCTAAGCTAATGCCCAAGTTAAGGTAGCAATTCGCTAATTAGATAGCATGGGTCCGGGCGTGTAAAGTGTAGCTTAAGTTATAAGTTAATAGCGTTTTAGTTTACAATTAATATTATTTTTGACATATGTTTGATTATTTGTGCATAAGATATAATAAATGGCTCTATTAAAACTTTGAATCATGTTTTATATAGGTTTCTTGGAGATACCTAATTGAAAACAGGTTTTGTAAAGACAAATTTTTTGGAGAATATGATGTATTAAGTCGGTTAACTATAAGTTACCAATTGTGTATTAAGTATATCAATTATTATCTGTATTATATCAGAATTCGCATTGATTTGTTCAATGATTGACCTGAATAAAAATAGAAACTTTCACACATACTATAGAAGAAACTAAACGGGGAAAGCCGAGCATAGAGCTAGTAAGAAATTACAAGGATCATTTACTGAACTTGCTACTACTTCCATGATGTATTGCACTAAATTTATGGCTAATCAAAAAAATCAGCAACAACATGATACTTAAATTATTATAAAGTCGCTTTTCCCTTGTACCATATTATTACCACCCATTTGCGACGCGAAACTTTTGTACGACCGTAATGTCCTTGGCTGTTTCTCATATATTATAACCGCTATGTATGAATCATCGTACATAATATATTACAGTTTGACATTATTATATAATGTACGAGTTTCTACGACATTACCTAAGTCGAGCCTAAGTCATATATTATGACTGTACTTACATACATTTTCATGTCAAAATCGATAGAGTTTGACAAAATTTTCATTTGGAGATGGAAACGTAGGTTTAAGGACTTTCACATCTTTATATTTATCTCTTTGTAGTAATTATTTATCACTTAAAGTAACAGATAAGTTAGACATATTATATTTACCAGTAAGTTGAAACCGGCCGATGTAATATGAAATTTACGTGAGTAAAGCCGCAGGCAGGATGCTAGTTATAGGTTTAGCTGTAGGTATAAGTGTCACGTCGTGTTCATTTATTTATAAAATTCATGGAAGGGGTAAGTGCGTTGTGCTACTTATTACTTCCACAATTTAATTAATGACTAATTTTAGTTAGAAATTCTTTTGAATCATATATTGTAAGGCAATGCTTAAATAGGTACCTACTATTAATCGTGTTTTTCTATGAGCATAGTAAAGCAAACTATTAATTCTAGTATTATTTAGATGCGCACATTAATTATAAATAATAAGATGTGCTGCGACTCATTTATTATTTGTATTGTTATACTAACAACAGAATAACTCAAACATAAAATATGCGATTGAGGACCTCCGTCTTTTCAGGAGCAGTTAATAACTGTCTTAAAATGTCATTAAGTGCATTTTTTCATTCATTAATAACTTCATTCAAAAGTTCCCCGTAAATCGAAACAAAAGGTAAAGATAGTATCGTAATAATTACGCGGAAGGGTAGAAGAAATTCGCGTGTTATTTTACGCGACGCCGTCTATTAGATTGAACGAGTTCTTTGAAACGATTGCAACTTGCAACTGAATATAGCATGACCTTTGTATAATCGGCTTATGGCAAACAGTTCTATTTTAATGAATACACGTGTAGGTTTATGCCTAGCTTTGTTACCGCTTTTATTAAAACTTCTTCAACTTTTATGTACAATAGAATAAAGGAAAGCTTTTCCACGCAGCGCTTTAACGAAGACTAGATATTTTTGTTAGATATTTCTTGGCTCCTTTTTAAGTTTGTGCTTAGATATAATAAAGATTATGTTATCCATTATATCTATGTATATTTTGCCTTTTCAAGCTTTGTATGTTAATGGTTAATGCTATTATATTATATATTATATTATTACGCCAGAAATAATATATATTATATTATTTCTGGCGTTTTCATTATTCCTCTCAGGATTTTCCATATAAAAATCCCGAATTACATAATTATTTATCCTACTAATAATATTATAATTAATGCGAAAGTTTGTGAGGATGTGTGTGTGTTTGTTACTCTTTTACGCTGCAAATACTACGGAACCGATTACAATGAAATTTAGCACACATATAGAGGGTAACTTGGATTAACACATAGGATAGGTTTTATCCCGGAAATCCCACGAGAGCGGGAACTATGCGGGTTTTTCTTTGAAAACGCGGGCGAAGCCGCGGGGGGAAAGCTAGTTAGCTATATTTAAATTTCTATGCCATTATCCAATCTATAATCATGAGTTTTCTTAATCTTTTAGTAAAATTATCATCTTCAAAATTACTCTTTCTGTTCCTAGCTATGCAATAATATTTTTTATACAACAAAAAAAATCAAAGTTAGATCATCGTAAATTGAAAACGATCGCTATTGAATTATCCAGTTAATATTTATTTTTTATTTCAACTGACACGTTAATATAATTTGACCGGAATATTCCATCAGTCCTCGGAATCACAGACACAATAGAAAATCTATTGTGTCGCGCCCCAATCGGGCCTTACGGTGGTCAATGGGATATATAAATAAAAATGCAAAATTTTGAATACAGGTCAGCGTGGGCATTCCCGCAGTGTACGTATTATTGAAACAATTCAATTTGTTGAGTCGTCAATATTTATCATACGTATAGTTATTATACTGTGTGTTTTTGTTACAAATAGGTTATATTGATAACTTTGACTTTAAATAACTTTAATGGCCTGGATTAGTGTCTGATTTAATTCATGTTTTCTAGTTGGTATAAATTTTACAGAAACGTATGGAACAGTCCTTAGTATTTGAACTATCAATTGGAAAAGTCACTTCCATCTACACACGAATTAAAAGTTATTTTAACTAAATAAAACAATTTTATAGAATTTTAAATTTACATTTATTAACTAAACTACTGTCCTGTTGTTTATCTGTACGTATCAAGTAATTCTTTAATTGTAAGGTATTCGTAAAATTTTAAATATAAGATTTAGAGTAAATAATATTTTCAGTACTTGCTTTGAATTGAATTTATCTTCCTCTCTCTGTGCATTTTAAAATATAGCTAATTCGTGACAATTTAAATTTGAAAGGTTACTTATTTTGTATATTCGAGTAGTTCTGAGGAATTTTTTTTTTTTATGCAATGGGATAGCACACGAGCAGACGCGTCGCCTGGTGTTAAGCGAAACGCGCCGCCCATAAGCATCCACTCCACAGGGAAGAGGATGTGTTGCTGTCCTCAAAAAGGAAAGAGAGGGATATCACGGGAATTTATTTACATTACTGCCGGTTTTTCAGGTACTTAAAGGCACTCTTTTTGAAAGTCTCCATGTTGTAAGAACTCGGGAATACCGCCCTTGGTAGGTCGTTCCAGAGCTTCACAGTTCGCGGGAGAAAGTTTCGCGTAAAACGCACTGTGGAACTCCGCCAGCAATCGAGGTGGTGAGGGTGGAACTTATTTTTCTGGCGGGAGGAATTGCTTGTATCTATCAGATTTTATGTTTTTGCTTTAACTGCACTTTATTGGTGTTGAAGTAATGTAATCTAGTATAAGTAATTTTTAAATTTAAACATTTATTTATTCACTTTGACTTCTTTTAGAACACTTCTTTTGATATAATCATCCAAATTTATAATGTAATATTTACGAACAATTTGCTATTGCTGATTCAATTGCATTGTTAGATTAAGAACAAGTATTAAGCGTAGTGTGACGTTTATTAAAATATACATAATATTTCATACTTTTATTTATGTTTATTTAAGGCTTTTTCGATTCCTTAAAAACAATTATTTCAATCGTATTTTTAAGTAACAAATAAACACGGATCTTTGCAATGCATTCATGCATCAAGTTTTTGTATGTTTCACAGTCCACACTTTACGTTCCATTTTCTCTGTCCCTTCAAAATTTCATTAAAGTTCACCAAATGTTTACATATGCCCTATGTCTTTGACACCCCGTCCCAACCAATTAGTGTAACGGCTCGGACAATTTTAATTCCATACAAAGAAAACTCATTTACCTTGGAAACTGTGTGAATATATTAAAGAGATGTGAACTTATGTGATATGTATTTTTGTTCGGTCATATGTTAATATGTTGCATTGTTACGTTATTTATTTTCGAATATATGAAATCGAATATAAATAATAAATATGTTGTGGTTTAATTATATAAAAATCGTTCTCGTTTTACTTTTAGTTTCGTTTGACTTATTATATTTATTATTTATCTACGTGCTGTAATATATTAACAAAATTATAATAATTGTCAATTAATACATTATACCTAAATTAGCATCTCTTATATATAAAAATGGATCGCAAAATGTGTTGGTAAGCGCATAACTCGAGAACGGCTGAACCGATTTCGATAATTCTTTTTTTATTACATTCCTTGAAGTACGAGGATGGTTTTTATGTAGAGAAAACGTAAATATGTACCACGGGCGAAGCCGGGGCGGACCGCTAGTATCTATATAAAATTACTTTTATAATAGTTGTAATAAGTGAAAATTTAATAAAAGCACGACTAATCCTTGAATAATGGCTTCCACGCTTGCAAAACAAACCTATTTTACAACTCTTGTTTCGTTGCTTCACACAGACACATATACGTATCTACTGTTTCGTTACTGCACACAGACACACACATTACAATTTCTCAACATTCAAAAACGTTATCTAATGCGTATGATATGAGTGAAAGTTTGCAAAATTTATGAAGTCGTAAAATGACGGCCCTTGTGACCTTTGACCGCTGGAATTTAAAAGCTTTGTAACGTATGCGTACATTTGCCTGGCTTAATCCGAGATACAGGATTATATATAACTTTGTGTTATGTTAATTCACACTTGAATAAGTTTATAGTTAACGCAGCGTGCTCTTAAAAGTTAGGGTGGTATACAACGTCAGTACTTTATTCATTTGTAATGGTTTTGAAGTTTTGTTACGTTTAACGAATTATGTTTAGAATTTAAATATAATACCTAAATTGTGCTTGTTTTAAATCAGTTAACAGTAATTCTTAATTCTTAACAGAAAATCCGGTATTGTTAACTTATTTAAATATACCTACTTTGTATAAATGTGCATGTGTATGATTTTGTTGTGTCATTTGGCCACATAACAAATACAAATGTTTATGTAATATACGACTACAATATACTTTTTTCTTAATAAATCGAACTTATATTCTTACGATATAGTTAATCCATAATAAAACAGCGCTATCACTGATACTTTAATACTGATACGCAGACATCGCTTATGTCATATTTTTCTTTCCCTCAGAATTTAGGTAAATTGTGTACCAAAGGCATAACGAAGGAGTGAGGTCTCAAGGGTTATATGCGAGCTGAGTATTAACAATGAAAGCGCTTTGTACTGAATTTTTAATAAGTCATTTAACTGTTAAGAAAGCTTTACTTTTGTTCCTTATTGGCTATTAAAAGTTTTAACGACGTCAACTCAAGACCTTTGGCAATCAATACTATTGTAAGGGTTTGATGTTATTTTTAACTCACGAATGTAAATTGTACATACCTAATTATAAATTGAATACGATAATTTACTTTATAAGTGCGTAATTGTGTATCTATAAATATATATATACACTAGATTTCCGCCCGCGGCTTCGCCTGCGTTTTCAAAGGAAAACCCGCATAGTTCCCGTTCCCGTGGGATTTCCGGGATAAAACTTATTTTATGTGTTAATCCAAGTTACCCTCTATATGTGTGCTAAATTTCATTGTAATTGGTTCAGTAGTTTTTACGTGAAAGAGTAACAAACATCCATACAAACTTTCGCCTTTATAATAGTATTAAGATTATACATATATACTAGCGGTCCGCCCCGGCTTCGCCCGTGGTACATATGGAAAATAGATGTTGGCCGATTCTCAGACTTACCCGATATGCACAGAAAATTTCATGAGAATCGGTCCACCCGTTTCGGAGGAGTATGCAGACTAACATTGTGACACGAGAATTTTATATATAAGATATATACCTGTTTTCCTTGGTCACGGCCGTGGCATCACGCGTGCGGCATGAACGGGTGGTCCGATTTCGATAATTCTTTTTTTATTATATTTCTTGAAGTACGAGGATAGTTCTTATGTAGAGAAAAACGTAAACATGTACCACGGGCGAAGCCGGGGCGGACTGCTAGTAGTTATATGAAGATTTAAAATATTTAATAAAGTCCTGCTACAACTGTGCTACAACTTTATGATAATAGGTACGCAATTTAGCTTACGCAATTTTTTTAAAATGCGAAATGTTGAAAAAATTAGCTGATGTTTTTTGCTTCACTTATAACATATAATTTGTTTCAAATTAAACCCCTATTTTCCAAGCATACAATAAGTTTAATAATTTTATTTTAATCTTATAATTATCATCCAGCTAAAACAATGAAAAATAATAAATATTCAAGGCAAGTTTAATGGCCGATGGTTCGTTTCCTTAGAGTAATGCGAAGGAATTTATTTTGTTTAAGCGCCTAATGAGTCGCGAAATAAGATCATATTTTATCGAGTTAAATCATTTCATAAAATCCATGCTTTAATAACGTGATTAAAACTTTTTTAGCGTTTTATTTGTTTCTTAAATAAACCACGCCTATTAGGGATGTTATAACTTATCTTATATTAATATAATATATAAATCTTGTGTCATAATGTTTGTCCTCAATGGACTCCTAAACCACTTAACCGATTATAATA
>CAJQZN010040502.1:28068-64379 GCA_907164685.1 Colias eurytheme
TTGGATCAACCTATACATTTAATATGAAAGATTTTAGCTTTTTTTTTTGTTTTTTTGGTTTTCTGCTTTAGTTACTTCGCAAATTTGGAGGGAAGTTCATTTAGAAACTGTAAATAGAGCTTCTCATTGTATTGCACAACAAGGACGTCACTTCGAAAATCTACTATGAATACAAAATGTATGGAAAATAAATTGTATGGGAGCGTTTAATGTAACATTTTTGGTTATTTCTCGTTTTATTTTTAAAAATTTATTATGGCCATTTTACTCATTAGGTTAAGTACTTTCGATATCAGTTTAAAGTTTTTTGATATCTGCAATAGTTACGGAATAATCGCTTGTGCACACTTAACGATTACACCCTGTATACTGATAATTTCATTCTAATAAAATCCAATATATTCCAAATAGGTATATTATTAAGTAGTGTATGTCATCATTATCGTATAACACGCACACATCGATAATTTCCATGATTTTCAAGTAACTCTAATTAAAATGGGAGTTAATTATACAAAGTAACTGTTTTATAATAATGTATAATTAATTTATTACTTTAACACGAAACCACAGTTTCGTAACTTAAGTATAAGTTTGATATTCGAAGGTAGGTCTCTGGATGCTTCGAATTTTGTATATCTAGGCGAAGCCCTTAAGTGATACCTTTGAAATTCATCTTTATGAAGATTTTATCAAGGGCTGTCACTCCGTACTTTATGAATATTTTAAAGATATAGTAATTATAGTTATAATTTTGTAGTATATCCGCCTACCTTATTGATATGTTAAAAATAAAGTGATCAATAACATAGTCACTTTACTTTTAAGTTTTAACAATCTCAAAATAATTAAGACGTACCTACGAACTTTTTTCACAATCTTAAAAACTTTCATAGTTTTTTTTGTTATCCTTCATTAGGTACTTCGCTTAAACAAAGCAATCCTCAATTAAATTATTTAACGTCATAATAATTCAAACACACAATTATTAGGATTTGGTCGCAAATGTATATTATATTTTGTGGCAACCCTATTATTCCTAACTATACTTTAATAGTCTATTCAAAAACTTTGAAAGAGTTATTTGACGTAAATAAGATAATCTGTTTAAACTCATCTGAAATATGAAATAAGCCTTTTCAAACTAGTTTTCTGTCGAAAGTAAAAACTTCCTTCAATAGAGTTAATAAATTCTTTAAACTGTCAAAAGTAATAAACATCAATTATTAATGAAAAAAGATGAACAGTACCAACAAAACGAAATGATCAAAACTATTTTTTTTTTCATACATAAAATATGCATTTCAAATACGTACGTACGTGTCGTACATAAACGTACATCCCTGAACAAATACTTAAATTAAACATTATCTATCGATCGAGTCACAATATAATCTTGGTGGAATCTCTTGTATAATCGAGGTCTTAAACGCGCACGTGTTCAGAATAGGGACCACCATTACCGATCCGCTGGAACAGGGCCTATCGTTCAATGACAAATCGCTTGAATCGCTTTAATTTGTTCGCTGATGTGAATGGTTAACTAGCGCGTTCTGATGGAATGTTCGAGAATTATTTCGAATGTGGACATGATTTTGTAACGTTTAGTCGTTTTCTAAAAGCGCTTTGGTATACATATAGAACTGTTGAGCTAATTATTTGCTGAAGATTTTTCCAACTTGCACCGCTGCTATACATTCAATAATAATAAGTTCAATGATAAATCGCTTGATTCACTTTAATTTGTTAGCTCATTTGAATGGTGCAAGCTACGGGCTTCTGGAATATTCGAGAACTATTTCGAATGTGGAATAGGAACTCGATTCGTGTCATTACATATCTTTGTGATAATTAGTTTCTCTTCTATACGCTTTGGGGGAAATGTGAGCTAATTATTTTCTGAATATTTCTCCTACTTGCGTAGTTGTTATACATGACATAAGTTCAATAATCAATGGTACATCATATAAATGTACTTATAAAGCAACGCGCGTCTTATGGAATATTCGAGGATTATTCCGAATGTTCCATGGAGATGCTACGCGTCGCTTCTCTCGTCACTTGTTGATAAAATTCAGTTCATGTTATAAACTTGTTTGCTAACGGCGAGCTAATTACTGGCTGGAGATTTCTTCTTACGCGTATACCTGTCGTGCATATAATTATAAGCATATTAAAGTTCTACTGTTTTTACCATTACCTCATTATACTGGCGTGATTTAGGCAATTTTCTCACGTATAATTAAGATCACACAGTAACTTATTTGCGATAATGTTTCGTACGATAACCGAAAATATATAATTTAGAATTTCGCTAGAACCTTGCTAAAACTAATTAGTGATAAGGCGGCGTCGGTAATCTTTAAATGAACCGTCTGATATTTGCAATACACCATAAATTTACCAAAATATGAGAACTTTATTACAAGAAACAAAAACAACTCTATAACAATCCATTCTCCCATACTCAAAGGATGTCCTTTTCTTATTAAACGTTATATTGCCTAGGCTTTGCAGTCACCGGCAGTCACGTAGCCCGAAGGCTTTATAGGGTGCAGATATTATACCATTTTATGTTATCGCATTATGGTACGCACTCTTATTAATATTAATATAGAAGGCTTCCCGAAGATTCGATCGGATGATTGTATTGAACGCAATCACTATAATGGTTTCCAAGATTGTCATTGTGTGGAATTGTACTTAAAATACGTCGTTGTAATTTAATTGCTATGTGCCTTCCGTGAATTTTGTAATTATTACAAAATTATTGACGATGTTTCAAGATTTGATATTTTGGTGGTGTGCTTCATCCTGATTACTTATTAAGTGGAAGTAATTGGATACCCTCCTAAGAGGCCCGTATCCCAGCAGTGGGAACATATACGGGCTTATGATGGTGATGATTATGAATTGGACACTACAAGGAACTTTATTTCTGCTTTTGATAATGATATCCTCATTATAAGCAATAATATAAACATTGCGCTTGCTCACCTTTGAAACTGCAAAACCATCTTGCTTGCTACTTCTCTATAATTTTTATTATATTCTCTAACATTTCTGTAATAGACATTTACCCACTTTTCTTTCTTCCTGAATCTAGTGCCCCAGAATCGGTTTGAAAAGACATTCAAGGACGATTTATAGAAAACATACTTACTATTTGTCCACAAATAGGTCATGACCTAAATGAATGATTTTTCCTTTGAAACGGTTATGATTTTGTACGTTAGACGTCAACCTTTGATCCCGGCTGATCGCGTGACATAGATTAAGCTTAGATTACATTGTTGGGCCACACGCATTTCCTAATTTGAAAATAAAATGTAACGACACATTAAAAGGACCTGGGAACTAGGTAATTGTGGAGTAATGGTGCTGTTAATTTGAACGAATAATCGATACTCTTAAGGGTGTTTTTAGAGTGGTTTTTGCACGTGTTAAGCGTGAAGAATGAAATATTATAGTGTTAATTTTGGCATTTTCTAAAATATTGCACTAGAGATATATCATCAAATTCTTAACTTGTTGAACAATAGTTGGTAGCTTTTCACTGTACGATTTTACAGTCGCAACAAAACACACAATATTTATAGATTTTAGTAAAATATTTATCCTTAATGACGAGCATCCAGAAAATGATCATTTTTCCTCGAAATACCAATTATATCACTACGACACAGATACATTACTCATAGACTTAGGAATTAAAAAAGTTTTCTTGAATTAATTCGGCAATGGACACGATCTTTTGGGAAGTTTTCGCAATACCTTCATAGAGACTGTGCCAATCAGATTTGTTATTTCGTAAGTACGTTTGGAATATAAAAACCTACTTCTTTTCATGAATTGAATGATTTGATAAAAAATGTTTGAATTCAATGGGAGTAGCTTCATAGGTACCAACCATTTTGTATTCATTGGTCTAATTTTCTTTCTTATATACGTTTTAGGTATACCTTCATGCTTCATCCCAATTTTCTATCCTAAACTTTTATTCCAATTTGTTTTTTAATATTTAAGTGGATCGTCAGTCTTTGAAAAGTATTAAATGTGTCGCATATAATCGTTACATTGAACACACACTTATTGGAAACGAGAATCGAATGATATATTCAAGTGACCTCACTCTGGTCTTTTGTAGTGGACCATTTATAAATACTGTCATGTATTTATAAACGCTCGTAATAGTTACACCAACGCCATCTATAGAATATGAAGATTAATAGACTTTTGTAACAGAAACTGTTTCTACTAGCGCCATCTACTAGCTGATTGTAGAAATACAAAGCATTAAAAATTCAGTAATATGTATAAATTATTAGAAGATACTTTTTCGCTTACCAAAATCAAACGGATTACTTAGGCTGTATTAATACTTGCAAATGTATGGTTAAAACTGAGTAATGTAAACATTTTTGGTCGTGTTTTAAGCATTCAAATCACAGAACGTTGATGGATTGCTACGTCTAAACAATTAAGGAGCGTGTACACTGGGCCTTTCAAAAGGGTTTAAAAATAAATATTTTGAATATTTGACTGTTACTTTTAAGGTACCAACAATTATTTAGTATGCTATTTTTGTTAACAGAACTTTTGTTTTATTGTGATTTTTGCATAATGTTATTATGTACTTATTTTTAATTTTTACTATATTCTTAGGTTTTACACTGTTATATTATGATAGTTCATTGCGTAAATTTTCATCAGACGGTTAAAATAATGAGTGTTAGATGTGCCGATTCCAAATAAATGGGACTAAGGCAAGGCAGGCAAGGATGATGATGATTAAACGGTACTTAATTCCTTCGTTATTCGTTTACATTTTTTAGTATCAATTGGTCAAATTTTTATGAATTCAAATTTCAATTAGCCCGTTGTACCACCACCCTGTCTGTTTGGCGGTATGAATTAATCAAGGTGCGAGTACCGCTCGCGGCTCGCAGGACGCGTGTTAACATAATTCCTAATGTTTTATTCACAACTACCCGACTTTGGCTGAAATGAAAAGTAAATAAAGAGCCCAGGAGGCTGGTATGGGATAGTTTCTCCTTTTTCAGTTATCACTCCCGTTAATGTATATTGTAATGTTCTTGTGACGGTCGTTACAAAAGGTCCAATCCGTATAAAGTTTAAAATATTTCTTATAGCGATAAAATAAAGAATCATGTAAAATATGCAATTTTGTATTGAAATTTTAATTTTTAGGTGTACAAGTCTAATAAAAGTCATTAATGGTTTTAGTCGAATACGAATGATAATGGAGCCAAATAAACTTTAGTAAATCAATTTGTGTAACACTGGGATGATTTTTGTTACGAATTTAGTTTACAATAAGCACTATTATAATATTAAACTACGCTTATAATTTAACTTATGTAAATAATATAATAATTAATAATAATAATAATATATTACAAATTTCTCGGTCGAATTATTATCAGTCCTAGTAATTAATAACACCATACTAACGCAACATCATAAAACAGATTCGCGGCGGATTTTCATAAACTTGACCCAGATTGAAGTCTAGTTGAGTTTAGCTCGATCGATTTGAGAGAACTGACTGAATACTAAAATTATCGTATTCAACAAAGATCTAATTAATATCGCGTCTGTATAATCTATATAGTAACCTCCTGACTTGGCAATTTTATACAAACGCTTGAATTTTAATTTTTCTGCTCACCGCTTTGTTAATTGAGACGAGAAGAAAAAGATTACGTTTATAAAGTATGTATGTATTGCTTTCAACAAATTAATTAAAGATTTTTCTACTAAATTATTGTATTATTAATTAATGACTCTTATTATAAAAGACATTGAAGAACTAAAGTGTTAATCGTACCTTGATATTATTAATATTCCATTTCTTCGAATCATGTGACGATACACTTTGATATCGATCAAGACATTATCGGAAGTTATATTATGTGTAGAAATAACATTGGTAATAACATCTTTGTTGTAAATTGTAAATTGGTATTTTAATAAATAAGTTGGTAGATGCTGTTTGGAAGTAGTAATACGTTAACTATGTCAGTGTAGTTCAGTTCAATTTACACATCTATACTTTAACATTATAAAGCTGAAAAGTTTGTTTGTTTGAACGCGCTTATCTCAGGAACTACTATTCTGATTTGAAAAATTATTTCAGTGTTAGATATCCCATTTATCGAGGAGGGCTTAAGGCTATATATCATCATGCTAATACCAACAGGAGCGGAGCAATGTGGGTAAAACCGCGGGGAATAGCTAGTTGAAAACTAAAATACTGATTCTTTTATTTTTGAATATAGTTGAATACACGAGTTCAATTAATAAAGAGCCAAACTAAATCAAAACTTGGTCACTTCGTCACGTAATCACTGACACGGCTCAAAGAAAATTGGGAATCTTCGGCCACTTAATTCAAAATCTAATTCAGTGATTCGATAATGAAAGCCGTAAGCCAATTAGTTAGGCGAATTAATCTGTTTCCCAGAAAGTAATTTGTCCGGTTTGTTTAACATTGTGAGAGCTTTGACTTTGGAAATATGGTATTAAGATTTGTTCGAATTTATTAAATACATGCAGTTCGCCCCGGCTTCACCCGAGATATCTACGTATATTCCACTACACATACTACGTCTACATAATATAATAATTATAGCCTATAGCATCACGTAAAAATCCAACAGGAAAATAATTTTTGATCCGCCTATTAGTTGCTGAGATTAGTGTGTTCAAGCAAATTCTTCAGCTTTATTTAATAAACATAAAATAATATATCATAGTGTAGTATACATATATAGTTTAAGTAAGTCAAGTTGTGGATAACCTATGTGGTTAAAGATTTTAGGTCCTTGGATTAATTACCTTAAATGTTAGAACGCTTGTAATTATTAATACAAGTTAGGTATATAACCAGGCTTTTCTATTAGGATCACTATAACACAGAGAACCCTTTGAATCCGGGTTAAGACCAACGTACGTAATATAATTGTACTAATATTATAAATGCGAAAGTTTGTGAGTATGTATGTTTGTTACTCTTTCATGAAAAAGCGTGCACAGATTTTGATGAAACTTAAAAGTAATAGATGTTATACTTACATTAGAATAAAACGTGAGATATAGAAATACTTGATTTTGCCTGCGGCTTCGTCTGCGCCGAAGAGCTAGACCACAGATAAAATAATACTGTAACTATAATATTTATTCAAAGGATAGCTGTCATTTTAAAATGCATAATTATCTATACTAATTTTATAAAGCTGAAGCTGAAGAGTTCGATTTGAAAAATTCTCGTGGTGTTAGATAGCCCATTCATCGAGGAAGGCTATAGGTTATATTATATCATCACGCTAAGACATTCAGGATCGGAGCAATGTGGGTGAAACTGCGGAGCACAGCTAGTAATTGATAAAGTAATGAAGAATTTAAAACACTTTCTAGAAATTAGTTCCAAGATAATGTTACCATTAAGCTTTATGCTCTTTAAGGAGCCTACTAATGTAGTACTTAGTGAAGTCTACGCATGACCCCAGAGATAACCTAGAGTCTAGACAGACAAACGTACGCTTATTAAACTTATCTTCCTTGAGTTTATAAAATTAAACTTGTCTGTACGTGCTTTTAATTACGAAGTTTTTGAATTAAGACGTTTTAAGAGAAGGTTAATTTTTTATACAAATAATTTAATCACTAAATCAAACTAAGTCAATTTAAATTGGACCAATCGGCATAAATTAGCTTTCAGATAAATAAATAAGTAAATATTTCAGGACAATTTTCATTGTCGATGTGATCCCATACTAAGCTTTCGCTTGTGTTATGGAAACCAGATGGCTGTTAAATATACATATATAATTTTAAATAAATACTCAATATATATAGATAATTAACACCCAGACACAGAGCCACCACAGAGCAAACATCTGTGTTCATCACACAAATATTTGCCCCGGGTGGGAATTGAACCCACGACCTCTGGCTTGGAAGGCAGGGCCACTACTAACCAAGCCAACCGGTCAGTCAATAAAAAGAGAATAATCAAAATCGGTTTACCCAGATGAAAGTTCTGGGGTAACAAACGCAAAATATTCGAATTGAGAGCATCCTTCTTTTTTTTAACTCGGTTGAAAAGCGTATGCTATGATATTTGGTCGAATTCATGTGAAGGAATAAAGATATTCCTGTAGAACTAAAAAACTAGTCTTTGGATATAGCCAGAAAAATCTTTTCTGTTATTGGAAAATTGATATCGAACGTTCGAAAACCTCACTTTGACGACGAGGTTTTGTTTTGTTATATTTCTATTTCCATCTCGCTCCAATACAGGCTTTTTTATTCTTTTTAAATATTCCAAATACTTTTTTGATACGTAGGTAGATAATATGTAATAGAAAAATCAAACTGTTTCTTCTTCAAAAACATTTTGAATTTCTAAAAAAACGAATAAGTTTGTTATATTTATACATTGGCTATTTACTAAAATGCTTTTCAAATTTCAAATTTTCTGTATTTGAAAATAATTATCAATGCAAAATAACAAATGTAAAAAAATATTTATGTACAACCGGTTGACTGGAAGAGATCGCTTTTTAGCGATAAGGATACCGTTTGTTACAATGAATGCTAGATTAAGTCTCAATTTGTAATTTATTCAGAGCAATAAAGCATAAATAAATAAATATGCCTTATTATTGTACAGTATATATTCCAGCAAATCAAATACCCCGCAAACAAATTAATTTAATTTGAAACTTATCCAAAGTTAATAAAGTACATTTCGGAAAAACTCCAACACATTAAAACATTTTTCCGCTCACAATCTCCGAAACACAAAACTTCAACACAAAGTTATCAATCATTCCATTATGACTTATAGCAAACATTATACATTCGCATTTACATATAATATGTATACAGTATTTATGTTACTGTAAAAGTTTGAACTTCTGAAAATGTAAGATTTTCCGAGAAATACCTACATTTACTTATTCTGAATGTCAAAGTTTATATGATCATTGTTCAATTCGATCTTTAAACACAATAAAATAATATACACGGAACAGTTTAACAAAATAAATTATGAAGGAAGATCATTGTTTTATTTCCCAAAATCAACATTTACTTAGTGGTAAATGTTGATTTTGGGAAATAAAACAACTTGGTGAACGTTGGTGAAATTAAAAAAAAATGTTCTGACGATTCAAAAGTGCTTCTAGAAAAAGTCTAATTGAATAAATAAATGTTTGATTTTGTATATCGATAAAATCGTCTTCATAAGTCATTATAATTACCGACTCAATTCGATAAATCTTAGAATAACTGGTAAAACGTAAGATTGACCAATAAACTAGCTTTTACAGTAACATATACATAACTTTTTGGAACCCTAACGTTTGTACGTCTAATGAAGAAGTGAAACTTTGGAACACGAAACCGTAGTTAGGCATTATGTAGAAAGTTTGGTTCACTATTTGTATCAACTAGCTTTTATCCGCTACTTCGTCCGTGGTAACAGAACTTTATTGATTCCGGCAGTTTGAGGGGATGTTTGTGTATTTACATAAAATGATTTATGAATGTTAATTTCAGTTTGTAAATTGGTCATAAATTTTGTAAGTAATATGCTTGGATCGTGCACTCGTGGGGTAATTCACTCGTTGAGGTAATTAAAACTAAATTAAAGTTTTTTTTTTTTCAGGGCGGACTGCAGTATTAACTTTTTTCACTCTATCTATTGTATATTCTGCTTTTTTTCGGATTCTTAATTTGGCGACGTTATCCAATTTGATTATAGTAATCGTAGATTATAGAAATCCGTTTATCTTGGTCACGGCATCACGCGTGAACGGGTGGACCGATTTCGATAATTCATTTTTTATTACATATATTCCTTGAAGTACGAGGATGGTTCTTATGTAGAGAAAACGTAAATATATACCACGAGCGAAGCCGGGGCGGACCGCCAGTATTTTATAGAAATTGAAATATCAAAGAGAATGAATCCAGGAAAAACAAGCAAATTATATAGAGCTAAACGGTTAATTAGAAAGAAAATACATATTATCAGTGCTTTATTTTACCTTAACGTAAGTTGAGAGCTTCTTGTTATAAGGAGGTAATTTTCTTCGCTTCGCTCCGGTTCGCGTTCGCTAAAAGAATTTAATGCACATTTAAGTAACGAAGCATAATAATATGGCTCATTGTATGAATGTTAATAATAATTAGGTGTTAATAATTTCGTATAAATGGCATTGGTGATCTGCGCTTGTTTTAACTTTGAACCCATTGATTAATTAGTTTAAAAATATAATAATTATTAATTATATCGTACAGAGCGATAAAGACTTACAACGAAATGGAGTTCACATGAACATTAACAATATCATTACTAAATTTAATAAAAATTAGCAAAAATTTTGTGTTTTTCTTTTAATAATTGTATTACAAAATTGAAAATTTCATTGACAATAATAAACGAAGTCTCTCAATTACCAAACATAACCATAAAAACAAACGTTAACACTCCATTCACTAAACGCCTAAACAATTAAAAAAGCTAGATCCACTCACCCGATTCTAAACCTTAGCAACCATGTAATAAACTCGAGTATCCGTTACACAAAATATAATCCGGCATGTTTATGTAACATAGAATTTTCGTCTGAATATCAGGTTTTCAGGAATGTAAATTGTGTGTACAGGTGCCTTTCTTCTCAGCCGTGTTATATCTACATCTAGTACATAGTAGGTACATATCATATCAACATCAGGCCGTCACCCGGATAAATATCTCAAGAGTGGAGCCTTACGTGCCTACATAGCTTTACTGCAGTAGGGTGACGTCCACAGGGACTATTTTAAAATTAGAATACGCATTCCGTATAATTTGTTGTTTTTTTTTTCAGAAAAAAAAATGTGTTCCAATTTTGAAAAGCGCGCGTTCAGTTCAGAATGTTAAGAAAATTGTTTCTAATTGAATTACTGGACGGTTTGAAAACTCATGTGGGATATATTATTACAGATAATAAAATGAGATTAAATATTTTGAAAATATTGCGGGAAACGAAACAATCAAACTTTTATTACAGACTTCAGCTATAAAGTTCTCATGACAGATACGAAGAATGAAAAATATTTAGTACGCAAAATAGTGCAATATAAAACTGACGAAAACATAATATCCCGTGAATTCTCGTGCAAAACACCAAAATATTGCCTGACATTTAGTATCAAAGTGATAAAAACAATTCATCATTCCACAATTGTGTCAGGCCATAAAAACATCGCGTAAACGGTATCGCAGGAAGAGGATAACCGCGGCTTAACAATGTACGCATACGGCAGTGTTCAGTGCGCATGCCCGCGTTTCACTCATTCCGGACTATTTGTTTTGTCGTTACACTATCAAAAAGCTTTGGATTGCTCGCAAAGTAGCATCTTCTTTCCATATTTATCGTGTGTACGAACGCACCTCGAACCTTGCGTTGGGTTAAAAAAAAAAACTCCACGCAGGCACGCGGTTGGTCGGAATCAATCAGTGATCTGTCAAGTGTTCGCGCCAATTGTTGACATTTAGCCGCGTCTCGAAGTTCTATTCGGTGTTTGAATTTGGAATAACGTTCTCGCTTTGGAGGGAAATGTAAAAGGATAATACCATTGGGCGTAGATTTACAGGCGAGTTATCTGCAATACGGCAGAGCTACCGCAGAATCATTCGCGCGACAAATCTTAGTAGCGGAGGGTTCACGTACCTACGTAGGTGTATAAGAAATATAGTGAACTGTGGGAACTAGGTCTGAACTTTACGTGTGAACTTTTAATTACTGCGTGAGTGTCCGGCAAGATGAATATAACAACTACAGACGGTATGTACTATGTATGCAATATTATATTATGTTTCCATTGATCAATACATAATGCAGATTGTGTGGAAACGATGTCGAAGCTCAAGTACTAAGAATCGATATTTTATCTCGCACGATAAAGTTTTTAATTACCGACTCTATTAATTAGCAGATAGAGCTCATATTTAAAGGGTGTAAGCGTTTTATGTTACATGTTACATCTATTTTTGGTGATTTAAAAATAATATGAGGGGTTTTTCTCGAAAATATTTGTGTAACGCTCATATTTATTCTTTAAATTATAATGTTTTCGTTAATTTTTGGATAATTAATTATTGAAGAACTCTAATACTCTAAATCAATTATAACGAGTTTAAATTTATTGTATTATTAAACGAAGTATCCTAAACATTGTAAATTAAACTGTTTTAGAAAAAAATTGAAAAATATATCGAAAAGATAAAAGGTACTTCTGGTACATTCTCCCTAGTGCCCTCTTGGTCTCAATAACTATATTATTTAACGAAATTGTTTCAGGCAGTCTTATATTACTGAAGTGAGGTCAATAAATGTCAACAAATTTTCGGGACGCGTCACATAAGAGCAAATTTATTTGTTTTTCTTATAAGTGACTATTATTATATATTACTATTATTATAAATGCGAAAGTTTGTAAGGATGTGTATGTGTGTGTTTGTTACTCTTTCACGCAAATACTACTGAACCGATTACAATGAAATTTAGCACACATATAGAGGGTAACTTCGATTATCACAGATGATAGGTTTTATCCCGGAAATCCCACGGGAACGAGAACTATGCGGGTTTTTCTTTGAAAACGCGGGCGGAGCCGCGGGCGGAAAGCTAATCTTCAATAAACTTAAACTCAAACTCAAGCATTTATTCATTCAATTACACTTCTACTAGAAGCACTTTTGAATTGTAATAGCGTAGTTTTACCAATTACCACAGATTCCGAAAGCAGTCTCTACGAAGAACTTTATCTTGAGAACATTGGATCTTGGTACTTCTCTACCTATAAAAAATTTTCATACATTACTATAATAGGAACACAAAAATTGGTAAAGAAAAAGCTTAAATTTTAAAGAACTAAACCGCCTTCAAATTGTGAGACTGAAACAAAATTAAAAGCTTTTTCAGCATTCAAATAAAAAAGAATCATCAAAAACGGTTCACCCAGTCGAAAGTAGGTAACAAATCCAGAGAAAAATCAGATATTTCCTCAGAAAACTGCCGCTTGCAGAGAAGGAATAACTTTGGCATATAAAAAACATACCAATTTGCCTTCAGTACCTAGAAATATTCACAAATAAAGAATACGCCATTACCCTCTATCTCATGGGAAAGGGTTGAGAAATACGGCAACACAGGAAAACATAGACAACGGCGTTTATTACTTATTTATCTGTGTATTGTTTATATGTTGTAAAAGTACCCTCCAAATTTATAAAATTTCTTAAATAAAATATATGTTCTTAGAATTTGATATTAACAATATTAATATTGATTATAGTAAATAAGCTAATAATTTTGATCTCTAAGTTCTGACAATAAATTCTTATTCTTAGAATATTGAGGCATAATGTAATAGAAAGGTATAGGAAAATACTTCAGCACTTAGTGTGCCTTCCGCCCTTTGCAGGAGCCCTACTTTCCACCTTCTATATGTATATATTTCATGAACCCATTATCACACAATTCTTTTACTAATTAGTAATACATACATAAGATCCAAAATAGGTTAAAAGCTACCTATTTTTCCATTTTGAAACCTATCCTTACAAGAAAATATAATTATTCACCCACCAATCACCGAAAGGGTTTTGTTTATAAACTAAACGGCCGCATCTAATTATACTAAAACATCTGGAAACGATTAAATTAAAACACCAGTCGGATTATAAAGACGAAATTGAATGCATTGCGTATTTCGTTCGCCGCATTTCATCTGCAGAGCGTACGGAATCAGCAATGTACTTCGCAAAATTAAATCGTCGCTGCTAACGTTATTATGTAAACGCTTGTAATTAGATTGTTTCGACTGGGTAATCGAGTTACCTGTGCGTTGATAATATAGCAATTATTTAGCTTTGTTCCTTTTTCCCGGTTGATTTTATTTGCATTTGGTAGTGTTGTAGTAATCTTGTTTTGTATGCAAGGGATTAATGCTATTTATTTAAGTATCAGGACATGGCTAATGTTAAGTCATTTTTTAAATTTGTAATAGTTGTATCTCTTTATCAATCTATACTAATATTATAAAGCTGAAGAGTGTGTTTGTTTGCTGCAACGTGATAATATCAGGAACCGCGAGTCCGATTTGATAAAATATTTCAGTGTAAGCTATTCCTTTTAGGCTATACATATATCATCACACTAAAACCAATAGGAGAGGAGCAATGCGGATAAAACTAAGAGGCACAGCTAGTCATACATACAATGATACAGTTTTCTTTATTGAAATGTTTTAAAACTATCCATAATGCAAAATACAGAGTACAGACCTTAATTAATTAATGTGGGTCAATATTCAAATATTTGTTAGCCAATTCCCAATTAACAATAAGCTAGTGTTTGATTTTACGCGAGTATTATACATTTAGAAATTAAGTAATGGTCACGGTCACGGTCAGTCTCCCGTGACCGTGACCACGCTCGCTGTAAAGTGTTCGAAACGTCGGGAAAATAAAATTAATATAATGAATAAATCGCGTTTAAAATCCGTTAAAAAGTCTTTAATTTCTAACAATAAGCTTTTAAAATATAGAGTTAATAGGTAGAGTGGTTGGTTTTATCACCATTTTGTTCTATACATTTTACCTCAAAACTATAAAAGAAAACCAGACCAAATTAGCAATTTTCATAGTATTTTCTAGTGTTTAATTTTACGCGAGTATTATACATTTTGAAATTTCAGCTCATTTTATCCCTTCAGAAAACAGGTCCAGGAATGTTAGTGACATTTTCAAAGGAAGCAATATCAGAATATAGTCTGCACGTAATCAAAAGGAGCCTCCGATGCGGTTTCCCTAAGATTTGATAGCCGTGGTCCCTTCGAAGGTTCTGGAACATAAAATGGTCGTAAAATAGAATTGGATTAACAAAGACGTGGGTGTTTTTTAGTTACGTTACGTGTGGTTGATGGGTATTGTTTAGCATATGCAATAACGATATATGTTTAATAGGTAGATATAATAAAATATAGGTGAATATAATTATCAATGTTAGAGGATCCTAAGAAGCTAAGGTCCTCCATGTATCGTATGAATTTGTTTTCTTTAAAGATAGTTAAGTGTGAAATTGCTTCAAAATCAAAATAATTAAATCTAACCATCTCGGATGTAGTACAAGAGCCTACTTTTTTAATTTTTACTGGAAATGAACATGATCGTCAGACCGTGTCAGTGCTCAAGAAATGATACGAAGGTCATCATTTTATATTTATTGCAGTCAACAAAATGAAGTATGATAAAATAATGTATAAAGAGTGGGGAGCGTGAGGTTTTTTATTCGGTACCCGCGCTCAAGGCCCGTGATAGAAGGAAGCTAAGCAATAGCTTAAAAGCAAGGACTTAGAATTCTTAACTCAAATTCTAGATCCCCACATAAGATAATTGATCCAATCTATTAGTGTGAGGTCCTTTTATGATTTACTAACATAACTAAAATTACATTAAAATGACCCATCTTTATTCGCTTTCGAACAAATTTCACTCGACACAAATTCACCAAGTTAAGAAGGCTTTGCACTAAGCAATTAATTATTCTACGATTCAAACTCAATATCGCAACACAATGTACAAAAAACGACGTCGCTAAGCAAGAATTACCGTCATTTTTCAAGTGTCCCAACTCTGGTTATGACGTAACGTAAACAAGGGGCTAAGAATCAAATATTGATACTCACGAAATAGGTCAGCTATTCTTCCACCTCATACTGTTTGAGCCGTTTCCTTTCTTCAAGTACCCTCCATAATCACTTTATTTTGTTCACAATTATTTTATACAGGTAGAAATTACATGTAAAATTAAGCTTATCCCATAAACATACAATATTTTTATGGGATAAGATAAACAATAATAAATAAAATAATTTGGAAAATCCAAAAGTGCACGCCTCATAATTTTTTTTAATAAATATTTATTAATTATTATTTTTGTTTATTTAATAACAATTAAACCACATCGAATCAGACCCTGAAAAATGAAAGGGTTCTATTCCTGAGCATACTCAAGCGTAAGAGAAAAAAAAAGACTCGATTAGTAAAGTATTTCGGTCGCTATCGTGTTAACAAGAAAAAGGATCCGCACATACAGACACACGGACGTCCAAGACAGAACTTTTTTAAACTGTTTTTTAACTAGTTTAAATAACAAAAATGACATCAAAAATATCATGAACGTTAAAAATAGTGTTTTTTCTTAATATGTGTGTGTATGTATTATCTTACAAGTGCAATGTATGATACATAAAGACATTTTAAGTTTGAAAAATCAGATGTTGTGCGCGAAGTGACAGTAGTACCCACCTCAACGCTTCGCTTATGAGGCGTGCAATATACAATAATTTTCGTATAAATTTTGGATATTGTAGGATGTATATTTGATTTTTAATTTCGACTATTCTCAGCGATGAGTTTAATTATTATGAAAACTACTTCTAATATATAACAAAGAATTAATAAACTTTAACTTTTAAACGTTGGTAAATCAAATAAATAAATAAATAAAAGAATGTCATAGTAATTACTGCTTCATTTGTCCAAGCGACGCGGACGTGTAAAGTCTATGTCTAATTACTATAGAAATAATACTTCTGCTAAAATTAAAAACCTCTGTTAACATATTTTACATTTAGCTTCCAAATTGTCTTTATAAAGATATGGAGATAGTTTATATATTGTTTAAATCGAGTATTTTAGTATAATATAATTATTATCTTTGGTTTCAATTTAAAATCATTTAATTAATGTTAACTTCAGAAAATACACTTAATGATAAACCGTTGTCTCAAAGCGCCTCAATCATTCTGGATCAATAAACATACATGTCTCTTTTGGGCATAAAGTAAAAAACAAAAGTCTTCAAAGTAGACGCATTAGGGATAAACAATCCGACTTAACATTATATATTTACCCACTCATTGATGGGTACGCATACAATATTCACGACAATAAATCCCCACGTTATATAATATTTAAGCTGACAACTTTGCAATTAGGAAGACGTAACAGGGCCCTTCGCAAACCACTCAAGTACCTTGAAACTTATCTAGTTTCGACAGCTGAATGAAATATTTTGCACGAAAATAACTCGCAAACATTGACATACCTGCGCCATTTTTATTGGAGATTAATTTGTATTGTACATACTAAATGATCTGATGAATTTTGTTCGAATTATTTCATTGTATTGTGTGTTTTAATAGTGTGCTTTTGTAAACCAAAATAGGAAAGAATGTTCAAATCATTGTCTTGCTTTTAGAAACTAACGAACAACGCGGTATTGAAATGCATACAAAAAACATATACGTATACAACTACGCATTTATATTGTGTATGAAAAATCGGATTAGTTAGTATAATATTAAGTTCATAGACATAGACATACTATTTTTATTTGACACCAAACAGTGTAAAAAAAAGTTAATATGAGTGCATCCATAAATGCTCAATAAATAAATAACCATCCTCCAGACACCACCTCCAGACTAAATTTAGCTTCCGACGTGCATACAAAAAGTATCTCATGTCGCTTCAGCTTCTTTCCCCGTAAGCCGCACTGTATCTATCTTTGTATCCCTCTTATTCATATTCATTCCATATTACACTTGTATAAACATTATTTTTTAATTACTCTTCTGTCCTGATCTTCTTGTGACTTTAAAATGTATGTGTGTGTATGTATATACCAACTTTCTTTCATCCTTGCATTTAAATCTTTGTAAATAATACCATATTAAATAATATTATATTATATCTATTTATACTGCCTATTATATTATTTTTTATTTTATTTCTGGTTTAAGTTTTTTCTTTTTTTCCATTTTTTTGGTTCCATCTGCCTTCTGGGTTCTGGCAGAATAAACAGCGTCATGAGTCAGCCGACTCATGACATATGCTGAGCCAGGACCCTTTCACAGCCATAACACTTATTAGCAACCTATTTACTTATTTATTTATTATGTATTAAATTGTCATGTGTTTGGTGTTTTTTATTTGTATTTTTTCTATGTTAAGTATTGTGATTGTCAGTTGTAATAATGTGTTATTTTTGTGAATAAATGTTTGTCTATTGTCTATTGTCTATTGTCTATTGTCATCCTGTGTGTGACCAGTAACCTCAATCTGCATACATGTTAAATTGTAAAAAAATATTATACATTAGGTTCATTAGTTTTTACTCCACGCACTCAAGTACAACAAGGATGAACATTTAATGGTCCTTCGAACCGGATTTACCTGACCTAGCAAAATAACTAATAATTAACCCATATTTAATATATAATATTATGTTCCCATGGATTTCCTATGAGGGTTCGGGCCATAATCCACCACGATGGCCAAATGCAGGTTGGCACGTGTCGTCGAACTTTTGATTCTTCGACAGATCGGTTTCCCTACGATGTTTTCCTTACTGTTTCGTTAACTAATTACAATAATAAATTTCAATTCCATCTTGACAACTTACATCGTATTACAGTATGAGTGACACTGCCATTTCGAGAGATAGCTTTTTGAACAAAAGCTTTGTAAGCTCTCACGCGTTAAATGTTACACTCTGAGATAATTTACCTTAATCACGTTAATACTTAAGGAAACTTCAAAATCTGATTAGCGGTTCCGAAGCTATGAATATATTTACTTAAGCCTTTATTAAGCATAAGTTATAAGAAACACGCAGTAAATTAAGATCTTAGTCCAGTATTTTTTGCTAATATTTAATATCATAGTGATATTTTTACACATTCAAACTCTATTATGTAAAAATATAATTGTTTCTATCACTTCTACATAATATATATCGCCTATTGTGCAATTTATTTGTATTTTATTTTATGTTATTTATTTCCTTTGGTGTGTGCAATAAAGCTTTCATTCATTCAACATATCAAATAACACAGAGGAATTATAGAAATTATTTTAAAAGTTAAAATATGAATGTTTTTACGATCATCAATGATGCTCTGTTTCCCCAAACGATCGTTATGATTCTCTTTTTAATTGTTCCCAATGGAGTTATGTTTGAAGTCGATATTTCTACCAACTAAATGTATTGAATAACAATTATCTATATTGAAATAATATGACAAAGGAAATGATTTGACTCCACGTTTTTTTAGAACTAATTCCCCTGGCTATAAAAAAGTAAACGTACGTAATTTACGTATTCAAAACCAATGTATTAATTGTATAAAAGTATTAATTAATAAAAGTATAATTAAAAATTCTTAAAATTTCATGGTATCATTGATAAAATAAATCATAAAGATAACTGATGAAGATACTTTGAGTCTATCTCCAGAAATAAGTCAAAAAACAAGCAATTGGCAAAAGGCAAGCTTACTAAAAATTACATTACATTACAAGTTATTTTTTGAGACAAAGAATACAAAGAGGTAATACAGTTTAAAGCTTAAAATAAACATAAAGGTAAATAGGGTAAATTACATAAAGGTTTTATTTTTGAAATCCCACTCTTACATACCTCTACAGCAAAGTCTACAGCGAACAATCTTCCGTAGAATGTCGTAACTTTTGATTGCTCCTATCTCTTAGCTCAGTGTAGTTGATAGAATGTATTGTGGATGGTTATTCGTTTTGGAAGTATTTTTCTAAATTTCGCTTTGTACACGCTTTATAAATTGATATGTGAACGTGAAAATATATCTGTTTATGTCAGTTATATCACGTTATATTAAGTGATAAACATTAGTCAATATTATAATAACTACAGGTGAGCTTTTAAAGCGTCTTCCCTTGTTAGGTATAACTAACTAGCTGTAACACATAGGTACCTACATTTATTTACAACTAGCGGTCCGCCCCGGCTTCGCCCGTGGTACATATTTATGTTTTCTCTACATAAGAACCATCCTGGTACTTCAAGATATATAATAAAAAAAGAATTATCGAAATCGGTCCACCCGTTCTCGAGCTTATGCGCTTACCAACACATTTTGCGATTCATTTTTATATATAAGAAGACTAGCTGTTCCTTTTTCTACATATAAGTTCTCTTTCTTTTCTAAAACCGCACAAAAATCGATTGCGTATAGTAAAAGACGTTCAATATGAAATATGTAATATCACTTACATAATTTTAATATTCATATATAAAATGTATTTTTTTCATTTCAGGTAAGGCCCGAAATTGGTCGAAAAGGACAACAGTAAATAATAACAATAAACATTTAACTAAATATAATATCTCAAGTGGGTAAGTAATATACATGCGCAATATTATTAACTAAGTCGAGCTTTTATTTCTTGGCAAAATATAAACCTATTTATATGCAACACACATTGATTGTACAATAAAGAAACTCTATTGACCTTTCCCTTTCACCTTTGGCTTTTAAAGTGCATTTCCTTGAATTATTGCGATTAAAAGTATAATGTTTCTGTGAAAGCTATTTTAACATCATCAACCTAGCAAATAAAAAGTTGGTCGATTCGCACGAAACAATCAAGAGTTCCTAGTCATTTTATGTTTATAGTGAAATTACATGGAAACTATTAACGCAAAGAACATCCTACTAATATTAAAAACGCCAAAGTTTGTGAGGATGGATGTTTGTCACTCTTTCACGCAAATACTAGTGAACCGATTGCAATGAAATTTGGTAGCTGAGACCCAGAATAAGACATAGGCTACTTTTTATCCCGGACCCACAGGAACGGGAACTATGAGAGTTTTTCTTTGAAAACGCAGGCGAAGCCAGGGTGGTAATCAAGTTCTAGATAATTTTTCATGGAGTTTTGTTGATAAAAATATACCTTCCCTGATATAACTATTGTCTTTATATAGCGTGTCGTGATTTGTGTTGTATTTCTTATTGAACTATGTGTTAAAAACTGAATGTATTTGAAATATTATTACTATTTTTACGATTCAAGTTGTACATATTTTTGGTACCTACGCATATAAATTTTAGTTCCTTCAGTTTAGATTGGCATTTCCATCGTATATTTTGATTTCAGAAAAATCAAGCCAGTATTACAATTAAGATTATATAATTAATTAAATGTAAGATACACATTTATCTATTCTACTTAACATTCCAAAACAAAAATTGCCAAATACTTCAATTGTAAAACGGAGGGTATCTTACGACGTCGTACGACAAATTTGAGCCATGTAGATCACTAGATCCCCATAGCTCGTTAGTATGCGTAGTGCAACCGACGCGAGTAGACGTCCGACATCCACTCGATATTTTTCCTCGATATCCTGATTTATCGCCGAGAGTAACATTAATCAAACTATCCTTGAAGAAATATTGTCGACGTTCACTTAATAGCGCCATAAGTTCCAATTTAAACGTTCATTTCTTTCGCATTTGCGGTTGATCAGGATGGGGTGATGCTTATTTTCTTTGGAAATAATAACGTACACCGATATTTAAGAACATTTTCTGAATATACATGTTATGAGTGTTGTCTTTTTAATTCTTGAGTGATGATTTTAAAAGCATTACAGCTTGATCTTTCTCAATGAACATAATTATCATTGTAATGAATACTTTTTCAAACGTTCTTTATATAAAGGTTTTCACTCATTTATTTCTTGACGAAATACCAGAATACTGTAAGCTATTATTATATAGTACATTCTGTACATTCTAACATTTATATGTACTACTACATTAAGAGACAAAACACACCCACAAAATTAGACTCGTTGCGTGCTGTGGCCAGAACATAATCATATTAAATTCGGTCTCCACGCCTTGTAATCCTCTTAAACTATAAATCTACTGAGCTTAAACCGCATACGATATCCAAATTATTAGGCAAACCCAGAAATTTGACTGGATAATCTGCTTTGAAAACAACTTTAACACGAAATACATTAAAATAATTTATATAAAAACGTTATTTTGTTTATTCGATTAAAGATACATACTTATATTTAACGTTATACTTACCTTGTTAACATCTTAATATATATAAATCTCGTGTCACAATGTTTGTCCTCAATGGACTCCTAAACTACGTAACAAATTATAATAAAATTCGCACACTATGTGCAGTTCGATCCAACTTGAGAGATAGGATAGTTTAAACATGTAGGTACCACGGGCGAAGCCGGGGCGGACCGCTAGTAATAATATATGGAATTATTCAACACCAATTATTTTTCGTTCTGATTACTTGTCAAGGTAACTTGCCAATTATAATTAGTTATTTATACTAATAATGTGACGAACAAAACAATGTTATTTTGATGTAATTATTATTAATACCTATTCTTAATATGTGAGTCTGTCCGTTTTTTATGGCTGAATCATAAATTGGAATGTATTTTTACACAACATGTTATTATGCGTTCAATTATATGCTGGGCTGTTGATTGATTCTCCCATACACAAGGTATGCAATTGCGGAAAAGAACACATAGAAATGAGAGATCGTTGAAATGCCTGACTATAATTTTCATAATAAGTACTCTACATAACTAAATCATAATATAATGAAAAATTTACAAATAGGTACATATTTATTAATAACCACATGAGTAGATGAACTAATGTTACATGTACAATTACTAACATGCTAATACTTCTTTTACTCAAAGATAATGTGTTAATTCCTTGATTGCGTTAGCGCTAGCGTGATTGTGTGTGTGTGTGTATAATATGTGTAATATCTATTTATTAATTACTAGCTTTCGCATCTAGCATCGCCCGCGCTGTCAAAGAAAAACCCGCATAGTTCCCGTTCCCGTGGGATTTCCGGGATAAAACCTATCCTATGTCCTTTCTCGGGTATCAAAATATCTCCATACCAAATTTCATGCAAATTGGTTCAGTAGTTTAGGCGTGATTGAGTAACAGACAGACAGACAGAGTTACTTTCGCATTATTTTATAATATTAAGTATGGATTTCTTATCCTTTATATATTTTATAAAGAATCTAGCATCTTGAACAAGAAAACAGCTTCATGAAAGCGTGTCGAACTAATTTACTTGTAATTACTTAATTAGCGTACATTAATTATACGTTTCTTGGAAGTATGTGATACCTACAATAGTGTTTGTTCATCAAACAATGCTTTGCATTAAATATGCATACAGTATTGATGTAACTTTTACATAGATGTAAGCATAATATTATATTGGCTGAATATATCAATGAATATCTTATTGAAAATTAGTTGGATATAAGTTTGACTAGATTTCAGCCTTTATTACTATATTGTTATACGATCCTTGTTTTCAAACAAAGTATGGAAACTTTCTCTCTACACTCTATCTTAAAGCGCATGAATTTTAACGTTAAACTTAATTTAGTACCTACGTAGGTTACGTAGGTACTAAATTGTAAAAGACAAAGAAACCAAAATGATTGCAATATTTTCTCTACTTATGTTTATTCAAAACACGAAAGCAACTACTTAACAAAACGCTATTGTAAAATCTTAAGTAGGGATCGAAAATAAGCTGAACATTATACAATTTTACATATCTAACATTTTCAAACCCTTTCCCCTACCATGATCTTGACATATTTCACTCGATCGAGAAAGGTATGCTTTGCATCTTACACGAATTCACAACAGAATATTCTCAACTCATTCATTCATTCATCATATTATTTACTTCTTTATTATATTTTTAATTATGTGCTTTGTATATTTTTATGTCCTATCATCGAGATCTAATTTTGTTTTGGGTATTTTGTTTATGATGATGCACATTTTGATATACCAAATAAAGAATCAGTCACCAAATAGTAGTCGCCTTATGCGAGTAAATGCTAGAAAATAAAAGTATTTACCTAATTAATAAATAAGGGTGTACTCGCCACAGGTACTCAATAATTTAAAAATCTTTTTTTTTATACTAAAACCTATCAGCTGACAATAGCATCCAGATTTATTTCACTAAAATACAGCGCATTTCTTATCGTCATTTTTATTAAGTCTGAACAAAAACATTTGACGTTTATAAAAACGACCCGTAAATAACTTTTCCTTACGTAAGACCTCAAACAAAATAAAACGCACACTTAACTCGAACGTATTTCGCTCGAGAACCCCTAGTAGTAGCTTCAGTTTCTCCTGCGCAGAACAGAAACTGTTATTTATTGAAAGTCATGAATACAAAGCAGAGTCGACTCGTACTTTTTACTTTCCTTTTTGTTTTATTGTTTGTTTGTTTACGCTTTGCAAGGGGAAAAGAATTTCTTTATTGAATACGAAAGTTACAAAGCCGCGAACATAATTTTGAGAAGAAAATGTACGTTTATGTATAAATTGATTGTTGCCTGTATTTTTACGTTGTTATTCTAATGTATTGGTTTATTGTAAAATACCTGAATAATAAGTTTTGGAATCTACAATATTTGACTGTGTATAAAAGTACGAGGTATTTTTTTGAAAGAAATGTTTTTGTTTGTTTTGCTATTGATTAGCTTGAAGATTTTATTATTGCTATATAAAATAGCTTATCCGATAGCTTTTCCTTTGTTGAATGTACTAAACGGTAATCATTTTTTCCACCTTCTTCTCACTGAAATCTTAAAAAACGCAAACTTTTTACATTTTCCCACCGAAAAGGCGTTAGTTTCTTATAATTTTCGTTACGACCGAGAGAATTGGCAACTGCAAACTGGCTCCACATCTCACGGCTCTAACTGATTTATCTCCTTTCTTATTGCCTCCAATATACGCAATCTAGTTATTTCAGAACATCGCTATATATTTGATCTTCATTTGTACTTTAATCGAATTTTGTTAAGGTGGTGTTACCGTTGTTAAATCGGAGAGGATATTTTATGATATGTAGATAGATTTTAGTATAGATCAAGAATCTACACCCGTTATCTATAAAGTATATAAATGAAAATAATTATTCTTTACTATTTTAATGTTAATCAACTTACTTTTAAATAATAACATACACAACAGCACAAGGCAGTATTTGAAACTTTTGTGAAAATGTATGGATTAATATTTGTTACTAAACTAACTAAACGTTTTCTTTCTTTACTCTATCACGCAAAAAACCAATGTATCGAATACATGGCAGCAGTAATTGATGTACCATAAACGCATAAGCTATAGAAAAACATACATGGCTTTTACAGTATTTTAATTCGCACAACCGCGCGGTTTCAATTAAAAATCAAATAAATCCCCTATAAAGACGTTAAAATCTTCATTAAACAGATTATTATCATCGTAATTCAGTAAATAACATTCTCAATATTTTATTCAGATCCGGACCTTGACCCTTGCTGAGTTACTGATAAATTATGTAAAGCGATGAACGGTCGGAAGCAAAAATTGTAATAGATTTTCACTCAAATGTTTTATGCCGAAATTCGTAAATTTTTTGTACAATTTATAGCGAAAACAAAATGTTCAAATTATTTTACGAATTAAAAGGTTAATAACGAAGGAATAACGATGCGACAATGTTTAGATTATCTTAGATTACACTGTAATGAAGAAATTACTATATGTACACCTATTGGTGTGTATGAGGCATTTTCAGTTCCCTTTTTCAAGAAATCATAATAGATACTTAGATTACAAAATAAAAGGCAGATGGAGCGTTGCCGAACTAAACCGAATGATTTATCGTCATTTCCATAAAGCTATGGCATGTGTGGATGCGCCATTAGGTGTGCCAGGGGTTTCATCCAAGCCAGCGCCGTCCATGAGGAAATCACAACGTTAAATAGATTCAATATTTTATTTGCTGAATGTATGCATAGCGCATTGAAGGCACTGAGGTAGATACACGGTTACAAGCCATCTTCTTGAATTAATGTACGTTAACAATATAAAGAGTAACAATATAGTGAACACTTTTATCAACCAGCTCCACTTTTAGTGCGATTATAGGGAGATATTATTTCCGGTATCAAATCTATATCTCCGGTATTTATCTCCAGTAAAGGCTTCTACTGCTGCTTCTCTGCATGTTCTTCTTTACTATCTGAACTTGACTAGTCGCCATCAAGATCATCACGACAATGGTCTTCGGCCAACCAAGCCTCGATCAGTCTCTTTCGTCTGTTGTCCATAATTATCAAGATAACTTTGTTTTTACCTGAAAATATAAATAAATACATAAATAAATACATTATAAAATTAACAATTTATAAGTCTGTAACATTATTTTTAAAATCATAATAATTAGTAAAAAATAAATGAAACAGTCACAACAAAAAACATACGTAGTTGGTCGCGTGGCATACGTACTTAGACCGCGAATTTTGCGGAGCTCCTGTTGCACAACCACGCGCACCCAACTCTCCGCGCCACACAGAGTACATGCGGAAATTATTCAAATTAGAGTACACGAAGAATGAAATAACTGAAGCTATTAGATTTTTAGAAATTTGCAATTTTGTATCACTAGATTACACGTATAGACCACGTGACTACTGTAGAGTTAATAACAATATTATAACCGTTTGAATCGAGATTTTCCCACTATATTCGAGGAGCTTCAATAAAATGGGACTTAACAAGATCAAACGAACTGAGGCACTTCCATCGAACGGTCACCGTGAATTTGAAGATTCTTTGTGTATTTTATATCATCTCTATTTGAGATAATGTTATTTACTTGGCTACGGCTACGGATTTCGTAGAACGCTTTGGCGCATTTTTCACAATTTCGAAGAGTTGGACTCCATAAGTACCTCATATATATCAACAATATGCATTCTTTTTTACAAAAAATTACAATTAAAAAAAACTTAATAGGTGCTTAAAGTAAAAACTATATCGACTTAATGTAACGCTGAAAAGTGTGTTCGCTTGAACGCGCTAATCTCGATAACTACTGTTTCGATTTGAAAAACTCTTTCCGTATTAGATAGCCCATATTTTATCGAATAAGGCTATTGGCTGTATAGGTATCATCAAACTAATGCAAATGAGCAATGCGTCTAAAACCGTGTGGCACAGCTAGTGATGTCACAAAACTAAAAATATTGCAAATCCACATTATAATCCTCAGCATAAATAGTTCTGCCATTTCTGTAAAGATAAAGTATTAAACAGTTTTTCTCGACGCAACTTAAATAATACTTAGCTAGATAATTTGCTTTAAAATATCTCCTTTCTGCCTTATTATTTTCCGAGCGTACTTTTTCCAAGATTTATCTCGAGTATAGTTAAAGGATATAAAAGAAATTTTCTTTGCTTAGTTTCAACCCTTTGTCTTATTTGTTTGAAATTATCTGCTTTATTTATTATCCATTTACTGCAGTCTGTAACACTATGTTTTCTTTTGTCTGTGGATTTTACTGTAACTGGTTTTACCATTAATAATATTGGAATTATTGTAATTTAGCCGTCCGTTACAAAATCTGTTTAACACTGTTCGTAAGACCACATCTATCATACGAGTTGAAGTAATAAATCAATGAATTTGAAATTAGATGAATAAGATATTTTATGTCCAAAATCGACCTTACTTTTAATTCAAAACTACAGCAACATTAACAAATATATAATAGCTATATGTTTTGTATATGTAATTTAAAAACATCTAATTAGAAGTTGGATTTAGGTCAAATTTAATACCATTTAGGTATTTTATATTAAGTATAGTCCCATTTAGATATTACATTTGACCTAAATCCAACCCGTGACTAGTTTTCTATAACCGACCCTAAATTATGATAACCTAATAAGTCGTTGTCACCACTGCAGTAGCCTTAAAGCCTAACTCCCAAAGCTACGGACAAGTTAGTTTAACTTGGATGGGTAATTAAGACAGGAATACTGTAATAATGAAGATCGGCGTAAGATTTATATCTGAGGAAATAGTTTCTTTCTTTTATTTCAGGAAGTATTGCGTGCAGTTTTGCAGCATATTTTGTTAGTATTATACTGATTCTAGTGTGTTAAACTACATGTATTTATTTATAGATTTATGAATTTCATACCTTTTTCGATTGATAAAATTATGTACTATTATTAAGGTCTCTTGTTCGACATAAATTATAGTATGTAAATTATTTGCCTATTGGTTCAAATTAAATATGATTTTGTAAATTATTTTGAATCTGTCACGACTCTGGAAAGCAAATAACCACAGCAAATATGACTTATATTTTAATTTTTTCATTATCTCTATTGAAACTGATTGAAACCTTGACCAAATATCAAGCCCTATTACGAAAAAAAACGTATTTATACATCCCTTTGAAACTCATTAGACTTAAAAAGCGAAACGAGTTAAAATTTTGGAAGAGCCCTTTAAAGACTTCCTACGTGACTAGAGATAAGGGCGTCTACAAACGTTTGTAGAATAAATAACGAACGTGGTTATTTTATAAAGAAAACAGAGCTGGATCGATTTTATTAATTTGTAAGTTGCTGTACATTATTCTTCTATTATTTATCTCTTACAGCTCTTTCTCTCACTTCATTTTTTAACAAACATCCCTAACTTTACAAATTATGATTGCAAACACCTCTTCCCTAACGTGATATGTGAAATCATAGTGCAAATTGGTGCTTATTGTAAAGAAAACAATTTTTTCATCAGTTGTTTTAATATGACGGTAATCTCTTGCTATTCTACAGATACTTTCAAGAATTCCGTAACTAATACATTTTTATCTTATGAAATGAAAAGCACGGTATAAACGACGTAAAATACGAAGTTCCAAATAAATTTGCCCTCTAGCAAAATAACAAAAACAAACGTAATATAGCTTTCGTTACCAGGAGAGCAGAAAGTTAAAGAGCCAAGATAAATGATGTTCGTACGTATCGCTATCAGTGAATGAATCTCCAGAACTTGCCCGATACTCGTAAATCTAAAACTTCCAATCGCACAGTACCGTAACAGAAGTTTACAGGTAACTTACGTTCTTACATTTTTATATCTTCCAAGTTAACCCGCTTCATAGTGTTACCCTTTTTCCTTAACTGGTTGTAAAAGAGAATATTTGGTGCACTTTTATAGATGTGTATATGGGTCTCAGCTCATATAGTGTTACATCTGTTACTTGTCACATCTGGATAAAATATTATAAAAATCACTGTTAGAACCGGAATAAGGTATGCATTTGTTATAATTAAGCAGGAATTCTTAATAAATATATAAAACAATCAAAGCAAAGGGAATATTAAATAATTATTTATTTTCACACAAGACTCATTAGTTCATTACTGTATTTAAAAGAAAACTGTACCAAATTCAAGATATAAGATGGTTTCAAACACCTCTCGAAAAATAAAACTTTTAAATACTATTCAAACGAAATAACTGAATCAAATAATAGCATATAATCAAAAACACAAATTCGCTTGCAAACACAAGTTTAGCACTACAAAAGTTATCGAGTATAACAGGGAACTTATTTGAGCAAAAAGTAAGAAAATTCGGAAATCCAGCCGGTTTCAAACGCGAAAAACATAAATCGTCTCAAGTCCGCTAATAGGGTTTCGCGCTTATCCATATAAATCCGGAATTTATGCGGACTTGGGGGCAGGGGGGTGAAGTAAGAAGGGAGGGGGAGTTCCGAGATTTGTCTTCAAATGAAAAGATGTTAATGCGAATAGTTCTACGAAAAGCACGAAGTTTTATCGCAGCCAGTAAACATGATTCCTATGTTTGCAGTTTTATGCAAATTTGAGCTTTGTGTACATACGTGTGTGGTTCTTTTTAATGGTTGACAATAAACTTGGTACTACAGTACGTATTTGGTATAATATGATCTCCATCCTGAAAGTTTAAATATTTCGTTGAAACTACAACCAGAATAAAGACAATACAATTTTAAATTGGTAAGCTCAACATCTATATATATAAAACTCAAAGGTGACTGATATATAGTGATCTATCAACGCACAGCCCAAACCACTGGACGTATCGGGCTGAAATTTGGCATGCAGGTAGATGTCATAACGTAGGCGTCCCCTAAGAAAGGATTTTAGAAAATTCATCCCCTAAAGGGGTAAAATAGGGGATGGAATCTTATACCTTGAAAATTTATCTTTTCCACGCAAGCGAAGCTGCGGGCAACAGCTAGTAGAATATAAAGTTGAATAATCCTTATGAAAGAAAATTCACATAAATTTTTTATAACATTATAGGTAAGTACAGCTTTTCAAAAATGATTTAACGAATATTATTCAAGCGTAATCTTGATAAGCCTCAGCAGTACATGGTTATGCTCACTGCTCCAACTAAAGCTCTTTACCAACTTCGCCAATATATAAACATGTATTGGAAACAGGGCATGCACTGTGGTTATGACGTCACAGTGACCCAGTTCAGAACACGGCCACAATCGTGTATGCGCGATCGGTTACAAGCCTGTATTAATTATATTTTTGTATCAAGATACTTAACTTTATTTACATGTGTATAATTTTGAGGATGAAAATATAGAACTAGTTTGCTTTTTTTTATAAAGTATTAATTTGTTTATTTAACTCATCAATATGTACTGGTGCAAATAAGGGTGCTTTTCCACCAATAATGTGCGAGGATGTGTAGCGACTAGCGAGGAATATGTTTGTAAAACCAATCATATCGCTTCACTAGCTGCTCCGCGCGGTTTCACCCCCGTGGCTCCACTCCTGTTGGTCGTAGAGTGATGATATATACCCTATAGCCTTCCTGGATAAATGAGCTATCTAACACCGAAAGAATTTTTTAAATCGGACCAGTAGTTCCAGAGATAAGCGCGTTCAAACAAACAAACTCTTCAGCTTTATAATATTAGTATAGATTTAGTTTGAATTGTGAAGCGTTTAGCGTTTGAATCGATACTATTCTAATTTAATAACGTTATATAAAAAAATGATTAATTAATGTTGTATGACTATATAATATGAATCTCTAGAATTTCTTCACTTTCTTAAAATAAGGAAACAGAAATTTTTATATACAAACTGGAATGAACTCACTCTCATCAATTTTTCCTCACATTTTAACCTTATTTACATTTGTTTGATGCTAAGAAAATATCCTTATAATATCAAGAAAATTATGATAAAAATCTAAATAAAAATATTTAACAGAAATATAAATTATCTTTGTATGAAATGCAGTCGTAATATCAAAATTATAATAATTCGAATCAAGATATTCGAGCGTTTATGCTTAGACTGTGATTTCAGAAGGCCCTTATTACTTCTTACAATGTACGAATAATATAAAACTCATGAAAGAATAATTAACGAAATAGAAGTTCACAAGAAATCTATCTATTACTAGCTGTTCCGCGCGGTTTCACCCCCGTGGCTCCACTCCTGTTGGTCGTAGAGTGATGATATATAGCCTATAGCCTTCCTCGATAAATGAGCTATCTAACACTGAAAGAATTTTTCAAATCGGACCAGTAGTTCCCGAGATTAGCGCGTTCAAACAAACAAATTCTTCAGCTTTATAATATTAGTATAGATTTATCCTCCTTTTATAGGAGTTTTCAGACATAATATTAGTCTCTCATACAACGAGTAATACTGCGTATCTTTAACTTGTATACGTAGAATATTATTATTAGTCTGTGCTTTAACGAAATACAAGGAGCATTGTTTTAATTACAACCACCATTCATTTTAAGAATAATTTTTAACAAAAAACGCAACTGTAAACTAGCCGAGTTACGTCTTTCGTTAAGCTGGTCAAAAAGTATGAAGTAACAAACCCAAAAAAAAACATCCAAATCAATAACCTCCTTTTTTGAGCAAGAGAAACAAGAAAACTATACAAACATCTATATATGCTTATCTTTAACTACGCAACGCATTTTGATGCGGTTTTTTAATAGGTAGAGTGATTCTCAAGGAAGGTTTTATATTAGTATATAATTTATTAGGTGTTAGACAAAGCGGGTGAAGCTGCGGGTGGAAAGCTACTGTGAAATAAAACGAACTTATAAGTTATACAGAAAGCAGTAGCAAATGTCATATGTTTGCAAATAGCTCAACTGCCACTTTAGCACGTAGCGAGTACTTGGTCTAATGCAGTAATTCGTGCGGTCAGACCGCAAGACACGAATATGTATTGTACTTCGTTATTATGTATGCTTTGGACTAGCTTTTGTTTGCGGATCTAAGCTAAGGACAAGCTAAGTAAAATCTAACAAAAAGATAGTTATGCAAGTATATCTATACTAATATTATAAAGCTGAAGAGTTTGTTTGTTTGTTTGAACGCGCTAATCTCGGGAACTACTGGTCCGATTTGAAAAATTCTTTCGGTGTTAGATAGCCCATTTATCGAGGAAGGTTATAGGCTATATATCATCACGCTACGACCAACAGGGGTGGAGCCACGGGGGTGAAACCGCGCGGAGCAGCTAGTTATATATATTAGGGGAAAAACTCAAATTCAATTTACCATTTCATATACATTAATATTTGCATACATATTTTTAGAATCAAGCTCTGTTTTCCGTTATTTACTTTCTAAAAGAAGTATCAAAAATATTTCTGTCTTGTGTGTTAAAAATAAAAGAAAATGTGTGCGTGTACTAGTGTACACACGTAAGAAGTGAAACTTCTTTATGACCTTATTTTTCAAAAAATAATTTACTATATGCAACTTTACAGAAATACGTCGAATCACGCGTGGTAGGGATAAGAAAAAGATGGCGCGTAACGGAAAAATGTCACGCGTAACGAAAAAATGTTACACTAAATTTTTTTCCAACCCCGATAAAGAAGTTTTACTTCAAAAAATACATTCCCATATAAATTTTGCAAAAACATAACAGAGGTTAACATAAATAACCTTTCGTTGCCAAGCGGAATTCATCAAATGAAATATAAACTTTTAGGCGCTGACTATACACTATTCGGATATTATTGTTAGGTACGGAACCCTATACTAACATGTTAATTACAACTGGCATATTGATCCTGTTTTTTGTGCACATAGAAACAGTAATATTCTTATTGAAATATAAATTTTAATCAATAAATATTTTGCATGTCACATAGCTTTCTTTGAAGATACATAAAATTAAAATAAACTTGCTGATTAAGATATTGCTCATGAGAAAAAAACATTAGATACTTATTAAAATGAAAATACATTATTATCAAAAATTTCCATTACCCGTTAATTTTTTTCACATATTTTAGTATATTTGATCATTATGTCCATTGTCCATCCAGATTTTCAATGCATTTTAAAATCAAAACGTTAAACGTACAAATAGTTGTGCCATAAAGAATTCTCCAAAATCGAGATGTCCTCAGAAAACAGGGGCGCAGGTGTTACCCTGACATATCGTCGCATTTTCAACTTCTATTCGAACCTGAATATATTACTATTCCCTGATTTTAAAGCTGGTATACTCTTAGAATATATCTAGAATTGTTTGCAAACATACTATGTGTATAGAAATAAAATATATCGTCTTTAGCTTTGAATTTAAATATCGTATTGTACACGATTTATCGAAAGCACGGTTGTAGATTTAGGGCTGATTTTTCAATCCTTGGTTAAAACTTATTCGCCGAATAATGTATAAAACTACCATTTTAAAAACGTATTCTAATTGCCCGTATTTGACAGTTTACGTGACATTTTAATATTATCGTGTAATATTTTATTGGACGGATAAATTTTATCCAAGCATTGAAAAATCGGCCCTTAGCCACATGCTGCCGAATTTAAGAAGCAGTGGTGGCTCAGAGACCTCGGACATCAAATCGATAAGTCCGGGGTTCGAGACCAGGAAACCGACATGACGAAGAATCAAAAAGTTCGACGACATGTGACATCTGCCAACCTGCACTTGGCCAGCGTGATGGATTATGACCTGTGCCCTCATAGGAGACCCGAGCCCCAGCAGTGGGAACATTGGGCTGATGATGATAATGCCGAATTATTATGCATGATATAAGAGCTAGGAGAATTATGTTTAAAGGTCTTTTTTAACACTTAACGTCATCTATGTGCCATACGCAACGCCTGGAAAGGATAATTCATCACATTATTGATAAAGCCGGCCTCTGCTTTCATTATATTTGTTTAAATCCGCACAATAAGATATTAAACGCAAATAAATATACAAAGCATCTTACTTCTCGCTATGGATTCTTGTGGTTATTGCACGGTTATTGCATCTTTGCATCAGGAAACTTTCAATAACCTATCAAAGTTTGAAGTTTGACAATTATCTCGTCCCTATCAGACCTTATATGAGAAATATAACTATACTAATATTATGTGGTGCTCTTTGGCCATCATGGTTATAGCAGTATTTAATATCTATATCACAACTCTTCTGAAGTACATGGTGTTATGAAATATTGAAATAAAATACTTTACACGCACATTTAGTCATCAATTAAATAACTATGAGTAACGATACAATCTGGCTGCTTTTCATAACTTTCACATGATATTATTGTGTTGATATTTTCGTCAGTAATGACTAGTCTAACTTTGATTTATTACCTGATATGAATCATGGTTCAATACACGCTTGATGGTTCGAAATTATGCTTTAATTATTTGATTTTTTAAATGTATGTTAACACTTAGAACGGGAACATGACGGGAATTTAATTTTGAAGTGAAACTTTAGGCGCGTTGAGAATAAAATTTAAAGGTCGCGTCTTGGCAATACCGTCGCGTCATGGAGTAAGGCAACGATTTTGGTATCGTTGAATCTTGTCAAAGAAGTTTCAGTTCTGACACACGCTCTTTTTTATATTATTTTGTGTTTTGATCTTCATTTAATTTCTCCTTCTTCATTTAATCTTAAAACATTATAAATTTTGGAATCTTAAAACTTATCATGTATGATGATCGTCAAAGCTCCCAGCTTATATGCATCGAAATACAATTAAAATATATTATCACCAACGCGTGCACAATTCTAGCCATAATTCACATGACCATTACGATTATAATCGCTTAATCAAATCCCATCGTGTGCAAACACCCTAACGTCCCAACCACGTCACGGAATCGTGCGTGACCTGACCTTTTTGTTTTTTGAGGACTTAGAGAATAATGTATTTATTTACTTCGTATTAAGAAGGGCTTAAGGGCTATTATCGCTTAAATAAAGTTAACCGCAATGCAGGGCTATTACGAACTATGAGTGAGTGAGAAGCCAAAAATCAAGTCGACTAATAATCCTGAAACGATTAGAAAAAAGGTATTAGTGTATAATTTGAATCGAATATACCTGCGGCAGTTTGTCGTGACGTAAGACTTATTTTATATATAACGTTACTCGTGTTACGAATAAAGTTTAAGAAATCAATCCAAATAGTTATTTTCATATACATATATGAATAAATTAATTCATAACTACAACGCAAGTAACTTAGTAAAACTAACTTAGTACCTACTGTTCTATTAAGCTTGTTACTTTTTGTCCCGCTTGCCTGCAATCTATACAATATCATGCTTTATATAGGTATCACTACATAGTATAAAACAAAGTCGCTTTCACTGTCCCTATATCCCTATGTCCCTTTGTATGCTTAAATCTTTAAAACTACGCAACGGATTTTGATGCGGTTTTTTTTTATTAGATAAAGTAATTCAAGAGGATTTTTTTAGTAAGTATATAATTTACTAGGTTTAAGACAAAGCGGGCGAAGCCGCGGGCGGTAAGCTAGTATAATATATAAAGAAAAAGATATCGTACAAAATCTATGTTATGTGTATGTGTGCAGTTTACAGACACTTCACAGTATTACAATATTATTTCCATAGGATGGTAATACTGTGCCTATATGGTGTCAACCTGATAATATAGTTAAAAAAAATTTACAGAAATATATTGATAGGTACTCATGCTCATTATGGTACATATGAATTTTCTAGGTTAAAGTCAATTATTGAACAATTTCATAAACATTTCGTGCCAGCAATAACAGCACTAAAGAAATATTTATTCCTCATATTTATTTAAGTTAAACAGCAATATATTTTCTATGCATTTTAATATCTCCGCACGCGAAAATTTGGTTAAAAAAATATGTGCCAATATTTAAACGAAGTTATTTTTATGGTTTGCGTGGTAGTGTCAAATTTAAAACAAGGGCTGAAATAAATGGGTAGATATTTACGGTTATAGTTAAAAAGATCTAAGAATTCCCGTTATTTATAAAATTAAATCAATTAATTAAAATGTGTCGAAAGTGCTGTATATATATATATATGTTTTAGCCATATTAAAATGGCTTCCTATAAGTTTCTTCTTTCAAAATCTACACTCACTAAGAGATCATTTTAAGAATACTGGTATCCTTACTGTACCA